>VDFB02283263.1:0-24526 GCA_007258455.2 Sequoia sempervirens
AAGGAGGATGGAGGGGCTGGGATAAAGAGGAGCAGGATGTGTAAGATAGGTTGGATGGAGGAGATGGGTGAAGGGGATGTAGTTTCCCCCAAGTGCAGAAGTAAATTGGATGGGGGAGTTTACACATGATGCCTATTTGCTAGGTTTTCATCATGGTACTTATCCAAGGCGCTTGTTTGCCAAATTTTCACCATTAGATGAATTATTTCTCTTTACTTTTTTTTTTTTGACTTTTTGGATTTTTTGGATTTTTGGATAGAATGTGGATGGAGATGGATAAGGATAGAGATATGGATAAGTGGATTTAGAAGACATGCAATAAGGATATGGATGAAGGACTCAAGCATCAAGTTCCATGTGAGGTATTAATAGCCCATGTGTGAAGTGACTATTAGATGTTGTTACAACCTTATTAGGATAAATGGATTATGCAAGAGAATGGATTAAAGGGGTTTGATGTGGGAGATATGTGGGATAATGGATGGGATACTGAAAAGTGTATGGATGGAATGATGGGGTAGGCGTGTGATGGGGATATGTTTTCAAGACCAACATTGGCAAGACCAACATTGGCACATATGGTGGTGGATGTGAAAGGATAGGAGGATTAGTGAATGAATGATATGGGGATAATGGAGGAGATGGGATAGTGAATTTTGGGGCATAAGGACCCAAAATAGATTTAGGAGATGGAGGGTGTGTATGATTAGCTTTTGGATTAGCAACTTTGGACGTTGTTACAAATTTTTCATTTGAAGGCATTGCATACTTTTTCTTTGGGATCCACATGGTTTTGATTTTTGCTTTGGTGGGCCTTTGTGGCCTGTGGATTTGATTTCGATGTTGGATTTGATTTTTATTTTCTTCAACATGTCTTTTTAAGGGAACATGAGGAGCTTTAGATTCATGTGGATGTTTAGATTTATGCATTTTTTCTTTAGCATCCAAAGTTCTTTTAGTAGCAATGGGATGGGTGCGAGAAAATGGATGATGTGGAGGAAATATGAATGGAGTGGTGGAGGTAGGATTTTGGGGATGATATGTGGATGGAGGATGTGCGGGTATGTGCCTTTGTTGATCCTAATTAGGGAATATGAGAGTGGAATGTTTATGACGGGTGATATGGATAGGTGATGGATGGATAGAAGGATAAATAGGATGAGATGGAGGAGGTGATTTTGGGATATAAGGTCCTAAAATGGACTTAGTAGCTGGAGGATGTGTGATGGTAGATGGAGGGACATAAGGGCCCAAGATAAATGGAGTAGATGAAGGATGGGAGATGGTGGATGGAGGGACATAAGGACCCAAAATGGATTCATGAGATGAAGGAGGAATATGGATGGTTGTTTTAAGGTGATATGATGGAGGGGGGATGGTGGCAAATGGTTTAGTGGAGCGATGGGAAGAGCCTAGTATTATGTTGGAGGAGGCTCAATGAGGATGTATAAAGGTTGTACCAACATTTTTGGATTGCGAGTCTTGAGAGATATATCCAAGATGTTGTGTATGCAAATTTTCTTTGACATGGATGGGCTCCAAAATACCTTGCTTATGAAGGCCTAAACCTTTTCCTTGATAGTTCATGCTCTTGAGCATTCGATCTATGGTAGGATATTTGTTATGTTTGAAGAATGATGCGAATCCATTATTAGGTGGAGGAGGATGGGTAGTGTATATGCTCAGTTCCTCGTTCGTAAGGAAACCACCACAGATGAATGTGAGAGTATTGAGGGAATATAAAAGTGGTGTGGGGATAGGAGGATTAGGTGACAATGGAGGATCATGAGATGGAGATGATGGGATAGCAACATCTTGATCGGGAGGAGTAAGTGGTAAGGGATCAAGAGAGGGATTAGGTGATATGATAGGATCTGGATCTGTGGCAGTGGGTAATAAGGGCTCATGCGATGGAGTGACCGGATCTTGAGTGTCAAGGGGATCATGAGATGGAATGGATGGGTGATTGTGATCTTGAGGTGGACTAGATAGGATGGTAGGATCTCGATCGAGAGAAGAGGATGTGTTGGTATGCTCTGGATCAAGCTCTTGGCATGACTCATCATGTGCGGTTGGCATGATGACAGAGTGTTGAAGAGACTCCTTAAGTGGGGGAGATGGAAGGATGGGGGATTCATGAAGTTCATGGGAATGGATTTCGGTGATACTAGGAGTGGGAGAAGTGGATTGGATTTAGGTGTCTTTGCTGGATTGGGTGGATCTAGGAGTAGAAGATGGTAATGGGGTTTGGTTATGTTCGATGGGTTCGACGACTCTTGGAGTAGGAGATGGGGGTTCAATGGATTTAGTGGGTGTGATGGTTTCAATGGTTTGAGTGGTGCTAGGGGTGGTTACATCAATGATAGGTGTGGTACGGAGAAGGGTCTCATCACTAGTGACCGTGGATGATGGATTAGGATGGCATGGTCCCACGACTTCAAGGTGTGGAGTTGGGGATGTCTTCTTTATCATAAGCCCTTGGAGAACTTCTAAAGTGAGAATCGTGCATATTCTAGGCTTAGTTGGGGTGGTGGGGATATACAAAGGATTAGGGATTAGTGGAGATTAGGATTATGGATTAGTGGACTAATATTAAGTGGAGGATTAGGATTGTAGAGGGGGTTAAGATTAGATGGAGGGTTAAGGTAGGGTTATTGGGATAGTGGACTAGAATAGGAAGACATGGATGGGGAATTGAGATAGGAATATTGGGACAGTGGATTAGGACAAGAGGATATGGGTGGTGAATTGTAATAAAGGTATTGGGATGGTGGATTGAGATAGGAGGACGTGGATGATGGATTAGGATAGGGAGATGTGGATGTCAGATTAGGATAGGGATGGGGATGTAGGATTAAGATAAGAAGGTGTGAATGCTGGATTAGGATGGGTAGATTGGTAAGGAGGATTAGGATAGGGGGACATGGATGGGGGATTGTAATAGGAGTATTGGGATGGTGGCTTAGGATGGAAAGATTGGTATGGTAGATTGAGATAAGAGGATGTGGTTGTTAGATAAGAGAAAGATGTAGATGAAGGATATGATGAATATGCAGACGGGGAAGATAATGGATATCCTTTGTCAGAAGTAGCATAAGGAGCGTTATTAGGCATGGATGAAGACATAACAAGATAGCTCGGAGGAGTGATTGGATTTTGGAAAGTGGTTGGGGAAAGCTTACTAGCAATGATAGCATCAAGATGATCTATGTCATATACCTCTTGATCAATAAGACTCTCATTATTGTCCTCAATGTAATTAGGATTCCCCTTGACTACTATTTTTGGTTGCATTGGTGAAGGATAAGGATTCATGATGTTGGATGGGATGGATATGGATTGAAGGTATGGTAATAGATGATTAGAAGGAAAGAAAAGAGGATGAAAAGATAAATAGGTTTTATTGGAAGAAGATGGAAGAAGGGGTCTTAAGATTTTATTTGATATGAGAAGATCCTGGATGGCAGTGGACTAATACCCAAATTGGGATATAGGTTAAGCTTAGATTAGGATTGGATTGAAGCTTAGATTAGGATGATTGGATGATGCGATGGAATTGACTCTAAACCAAGTTCAGAGGTTCGATGGGATTGGATTACCACAAGATGACCCCGAATCTACCTTAAGATGGAAGCAAATTGATTGGGTGATCGGATAGGGATGTGGTTAGATTAGATTAGATGAGATTGATTGATGAAATGATTGATCAAACAGGATGATGAAAGGGATTCTAAACCAAGTTCAGAGATTACCCTAGGTGACTTAGGATGTTGATTGATTAGATTAAAGGATAGATAGATGATTGCAGCACCGAATCCAACTTGAGATGGAAGTGGATTGATTGGGCTGACGACAAGGTCTGACTCAAGACTGATGATGATTCTAAGTAGATGTGGATGATGACCATCATATTCAGATACCTAGGTCAATTTGGATAATAACTTCTAAAACGAAGTTCAAGGAATTTGGATTGAGAAAATGATGAGGGATATGTAACCTAGAGATGCTTTCAAATGATGAACGGATGACCTTGGGAGAATGTAGATGGATTGAAATGCTGACTATGGGTGAACAAAAGATGCAAAATGGCTGGATGAAGGTCAGGTTCACCCAACTCAAAGGAAAGGACGCCCAAGTTCAGGTCAGGGTCACCCAAGTTAAGGTCAGGGTCACCCAAGTTAAGGTCAAGGTCACCCAAGTCAAGGTTAGGGTCGCCCAAGTCAAGGTCAGGGTCAAGGTCACCCAAGTTTAGGTTAGGGTCACCCAAGTTAATTTTTAGACTTGTCTAAATCATAAAAGGGGTAAACAGATTATCAGAACGGGCAAACAAACCTTGGGGACATGCCAACATACAATCGAAACGAGGAGATGGATACTCAGAATGGGTAAACAAATGCTTGGAATGGGGAGACAGATGCTTGGAACATGGAGATGAATGCTCAAAACGTGGAGATAGATGCTCAGAATGAGGAGACAGATACTCAAAATGGGGAGACAGATGCTCGGAACAGGGAGATAGATGCTCGAAACAGGGAGATGGATGCTCAAAATAGGGAGAGAGATGCTCAGAATGAGGAAGACAAATGCTCGCAACGAGGAAACGGATGCTCGCAACGAGGAAACAGATGCTTGCAACGAGCAAACAAATGCTCAAAACGAGGAGACAAATGCTCAGAATAGGAAAACAAATGCTTAGAATGGGAGATGGATACTCAGAACAGGGTGACGGATGCTCAGAATGGGGTGACAGATGCTTGAAACAGGAAAATGAATGCTTGGAATGGGAGATGGATACCCGAAATGGGGTGAAAAATGGTCAGAATGGGGTTACATATGTTCAGAATGAGGGGACAGATACTCAGAATGAGGAGACAAATGCTCAGAATGGGAAAATAGACGCTCAAAATGACTGACTGGAAGGTGAGATTGGTTGTTCAAGTTGCAAAATCGCCCAACTTGAGGTAGGGTCGCCCAAGTTGGGGCAAGGTCGCCCAAGTTGGGGCTGGGTCACCCAACTTGGGGCAGGGTTGCCCAACTTGATGAAACAGGATGATTTGATGATTGTTTGACAGATAGAGGGAAAAATCACCCTTGTTCAAGGTAGGGTCGCCCTTGTTGAGGGAAAGGTCATCTATGCAGTGAAAGATGGAAAATTCTAATAGAAACATGCTAGGAAATGATTGAGACAGAACTCAAGGTTGCCCCTGTTAAGGGAAAGGTCACCTCTGTCAACAGACTTGAACTTGACTTGGATGAAGATTGTTATGAAAAAGGACCAAAAACACAGCAAATAGCAAGCAAAAGGCTAATACTGACTTGACTAAAGAGACATACATTGGTTTTGCACAAAGAAGACAATTTAAACAACACAGTCCTAAGATTAGAAAGA
Source organism: Sequoia sempervirens (assembly GCA_007258455.2). Lineage (NCBI taxonomy): Eukaryota > Viridiplantae > Streptophyta > Pinopsida > Cupressales > Cupressaceae > Sequoia > Sequoia sempervirens. Next base: position 5,390 of record VDFB02283263.1, read on the forward strand.
TGGGGTATGGCCAACATGGTCCTCTAACTAGGCTGAACAAGGTGACTATGGAGTCCTCGATATATGCACGGTACGTGAGGCACAACCATGAACACTAGCCCATCTACAAGCATGAGTCGAGAACCCTAGCGAGGTACTGAAGGCTCAAACCCACTCTTCATGTCTTATCTAGGTATCACCCTAGCTTCGACGCTCCACCAGACACGACGTGACTGGATTGGGGTACAACTTTGGCTCTCCCCCTTTTATATACCCTGTCGGTACATGTGGTTGGGATCATCCCTTGAGGTGATGAAATCCCCAAGTAGGTCCTGCGAAAAAGAGAACACTAACCATTTTTGGCTACTCCCTAGGCTCATACGAAGTGCAAGGGGAAAGCTTGAACGATGTAGTGCCGCTTGGGCAACAAAAAGGACTAAGTTTTCTCTTCACCCAGGATCGCCAAATGGCACAAGGGGATTGGATACATCAATAGCTTACTTGACAAGCAAAGCGCACAATATATTGACTCCCCCTACTTAAAAATATGTGCCTAACTAGTATGGAAACAACAAGAAACAAACTAAGATACTTGGCCCACTCGTCCTACAAAAAATACATTAGAAGTTTTTATCTCTAGTATTTGAAAAGTGTGAAACAAGTTGCACAAATGTTAGTAAAAAGGTAGACACACTCACCAATAGACGACGTTAGGGGGTTAGTACCTCAAAATGATAAGAAACATATTATGGAAATTAACCTTAAACCACTGTTTTTACCTTAGACGCCTCTATCTGGGGCAAGGTCACCCCTTTTTAGGGCAGGTACGCCCCTGTTTAGGGCAAGGTCGCCCCTCTCTAAGGTAGGGTCGCTTGTTCAGAAAATAGAGGGAAGATTCTCTGTGTTTCACAGATGGGCGATTCTGCAAGGTAGAATTGCCCCTGTTGAGGGCAGGGTCGCCCAAGTTGGGGTAGGGTCACCCAACTTAGGGCAAGGTTTCCCCTGTTTAAGTCAGGGTCACCTAACTGAGGGCAGGGTCGCCCCTATCGGCTGCAGAGTCACCTCTGTATAACCTGAACATGTAAAATGTCAAACACTAGAAAACATGAAAGAAAGAGACCCATTTGTGGGTCCCACTGGGCGTGCAATAAATGTGAGCCGTGTTATTTACCTAACCTAAAAGATGCGAAACAGAAAACAAAAGGAAGAAAACAACACTTCAACACCTCAAGATTGGGCTACATTAAACTTAAACAAAGAAAGATAAAACAAATGATTTATACCTTGCTCAAGTGATCTTCTTGGTTGGCCTTTTGATTATTGATGAATGTGTGCTCCTTGATGGAAAATGATCTAAAATGATATGCAAAGTGATGAAGATTCAATGGAGATTCAAATGATTAAGGTGGGTATTTGCGTGGATGAATGTAATGGATGCAAAATGGAGCTTCAATAGTGCAATAATGGTGGATGAGAATGCTTGCAAAAATGCTTGAGAGTATGAGAGCTTGAATGCTTGAGCTTGAATGTGATGAATGAAAATGTGATTGATTCAAAATGAGATAAAATCTTCCATTTTAAGGGAAGAATCTCTAGAGAATTGGATGGTCAAGATTTTGCCAACATGGGAAAGATGAAGGGCTATGGTGAGTTGAAGACTCACAAGCCCTCATATCTTTCCATGTGGAGGATGAGATGTCACAAGGACAAGTGAGTCAGAAAAGGGACATGTGAGGTGGAGGTACTTGCAAGTACCTTGGGATTAGGGGAAGATCTTAAAAATGAAGTTTTTGTCCCCATATGAGGGTGATGGTGACAAGTGAAGAATTTTAGAAAGTCCTCTCTTATCATCATGGGGATGAGAGAAGTTGTTGGGGGAATAAATGTGAATTTAAAAATCACATAATTGGGGAATACCTTGTGAATAAGATAAGGTCCTTAAAAAGGAAGTCCTTGTCCTATGTGATTGATGTGACAAGTGAGAGAATTTGAAATTTCTCAACAACTTGCATGGGGAAGAAAAATGCATTGAATGAATAAATGTGAATTTTAAATTCACATGGGGAAGAGGTCAAGGCTCAAAAAGGAAAGCACTTATGAAAGGTTTATTTGGAGGACATACCAAACATGGCATGTGATTAGATTAAGGTTGTGCAAACAGGTGATTAAGAAGATTAATGAGGGATTATAGACAAGTGGAAAAATATGGAGGATGGGACATTAATCTTGATTAAGGGTGTGCACATCCTAATCATAGATTATTTAAATTAATCCAGATTAGAAGAAGATTATGGAGGATGTGACAAGGAGAGAGAAAAAAGGAATTTAAAATTGATTTAAATTCAAAAGGTCACATGAATAAATTAAATAAATTGATATATTTATTTAATTTAGAGAGGAAGGGATGAAAGGTAAAGTATTTAATTATTAAATTAAATACTTTAGGAACCTTAGGAAAAGGGAAAATATTAATTAAATAAATCATTTAATTAATATTGATGGGGGATATGAAATAGATGAATAAAGGGGACGAATTTGACCATATGGGCATGGTCAAATTTGGATGTCTACAAGTTCAAAGGAGTTTTTCTTAGTTCATGTAAGGTCTTAATCTTAGGGAACATTGTGCCTAATGTCTCCAAGAGAGGACCAATCAAAGAATAGAATATTCACAACCTAGGGGATGCAGTGTTTCACATCAAGCCACTAAGAGGAATATAATATGCTAAGAGAGATCACACTCTTAAAGGACATCACACCCAATGTCACCACAAAGTGAAAGGCACATCACATGAAGTAAGAAGACTACACAATGAAACATGAATTGAAATCCAGAAGAATTATGTCAATGTATGCCCCCACTTTAAAGAAATTGCTAAACACCATGCTATGAGCAATTACTTTAAAGTAGCAAATGATAAATGCTAACAATAAAGAGGATATGAGAGATTAGTTGGAAAGCCCTATGCCAAGTCATGTGTTTCCAAATGAAGCTATGTAATGAAAAGGGGTTGCCCCCAAAATCACATAAGGGATCCACGGATTCAGGGTTAGTATGTATTTGCTACAATGTTATTAGAGAGCTTAAAATTGTAATCAATCCCCAAATACTCATGGAACAGTAAGAATGACACAAATAGAGCAAAAACAAAGAAAAGCTCTTGGGTCAACATGGAAGATAATTGAGTGTCTTGACACCTTGCATCATCCCCAAAAGGAAAAAAAAAGACAAAAGATAAAATTTTACGACATAGAGAAGAATGTAGGTACAAATAGAGGAATGCACAACAAGAGAGAGAGACATCAAACAAAACAATACGAGGGGATCACATTACACACATGAAATCACATAAAGAAACATGAAAAAGAAACAATGCAAAAGACTAGTCAGGAACATGCGAGTTAACCTATAGCAGGTCATCTGCATCCCAATCATGCTCATCATATATAGAAGGCATACAACTAGCTAGAGGGACAATAGCAAGTGTTGAACTAGGGTCGTTACCAAGTTCAACACTCTTCTTAGGAGAATTGTCATTTAAGCTCATATAAGAGGAAAATAATGTATTCAATTCATTATGCACTTCTTCATCAATTTTGACAACCTCATCACCATCATCCAAGTTAATCACAACTGGAGGTCGAATGATAATGTCTAGAGAAGGATTCAACTCCTGTTGCAATTGTAGTATAGGATCTTGTTGTTGCGGAAAAGATAGTGACTCATCGTGTATTGCTTCAGTCAATTTTGGATGTTGATTTTCTTTGTTGTTTTCTTCATTTAACCTTTGAGCAAGAGCACGATGTCTATTCCTACGCTCTCTAGCATTTCTATTTCTTTTAGTTTGATTTTTGAGTTGTGTTTGTGTAGGAGTAGTTTTATGAACCATAGGTTTCTTTTCTTCCTTAAGGGGAGGAACGAAAGGAACCATAGGAGGCTATTCAACCACTTTCTCTTTATCTTTGTATACTTGTTTTATCTTAGGAGGCATGACATGATTGGTTTCATTATCTCTTGGTCTTTTATAGGAGATAGGCGAAGGATCTATCTTAGGTTGATCTTGGTTATTCAAAATGTCTTTAGGTTCAATCATTGTTTCGTCAAGGATGGTAGTCTCAATCATAGGCTTAGGAATGTTTGTAAGGGATAGTTTTGCTATGAATTTCACCTTAAAATTTTGATAGGATTTGAAAAAGAAGTCTTCTTGAGGTTTAATAGGTTCCATAGGCTTGGACCAAAAGAAATCTAATGAAAGGTTCCCCTAAGAAGACAAAGGATTAAAGCTACTATTGAGTAGAGTGAAAATTTCATTGTGAAAGGGAAACTTTAAACATTTATGCACAACCGACGAGACAAATTCCATGGAGCGTAGCCATGGGTAACCGAGCTTCACACAAAATTGGTTCAATGTCAAGATGATGGAGAATGAGACATATAAAATTTTCGGTCCTATTTGTAAAGAAACGGTAATCGATCCCATCATAGGGAAAGCAAAACCATTATGCATTTTTATCCATGCTTTCAGTTTATCATATGTCTCTTGATAGAGTTCATGCACAAGTAAGAATTCTTTGGTGATCACATTCTATCCATAGACGAGATCAATTAATATCCCATTAGTGGGTTTTTCATTAATTTGACCGACTATGTAAAGAGGACCATCAAGTGCATTTTAATTATATCTTTAGATGAGAAAGAAATGTCAAGAGGCTTTTTAGTTTGGCCCTTATGAGGTATAATTTTGATTAATCCAACCATATAATCTATAGGATCTTGTTCAACAGTATCTATGTTCTCATCATCTATGTCAACATTCGTCACATCATTCTTTTTAGTTTCACTAGCTTTGAAAAATGAAATGTTATGATTAGGCATAAGGTTGGTAAAGATTTGCAAGTTTTGGTTAGGAGGGGAAATAAACTTATTTCCTTGATCGTTAACACCTCTAATTGAAAATCGACTGAAATCAATGAGGTCTTGCACGAGATGTTTAAGACGCTTACAATGTTCTATGTCATGTTCATTTTGTTGGTGATAATGGTAGTAAGCATTTGATCAAAAATTTGGAAGTAAAGGCTTATTAGGGTCAGGAGTTTTAATGTGAGCCAAAGTGATCATTTTATGTTCTAAAAGTTGTGACATTTTGTTATGGAGGGTATCGGGTAAGGGAGTAAATTGTCTAACTAGATCCCCAAATGTGAAAAGAGTTGTCTTCTTTATAGCAGTCACTTGGGTATCAATATGTTGATTTGGTTGTTGAGGGGGGTTAAGTTGAAGGAAGCCTTTATTCTATTTCCTAAAGGGTTGATAGTTATTTGGGTTTGTGGATTCAAAATTTTTAGGTTAGCTAGAGGTGGATATTGTGTCACGGCTACTAATCGAGTTTTGATAATCACAGAGGGCAGTACATAAGTGTATGAAGGAAGGAAATTTCATCATGGTAAGCTTATCTTGTATTTTAGTTTGTAAATTCTCATTGAACATCAGTTGAAGGTGAGGATTGAGAATCTTGATATCGATTTGGAAATAAAGTGATTGGTAGCATTAAATGAAGTTAATAACTTTTTCTTCATCTTTTTGCTTACATCTCATCAAATTGGCTAAGATCATCATAAGAGTCATGTGCACTTGGAAATGGTCTATAAAAGCCTAAAAAATTTCATTGAATGAATGAATTGAGTTATTCGGTAACGAGGAAAACCATTCTAAGGAAATTTCTTTCAAGGATATAGGGAAAAGCTTAGCTAATAGCTTATCCTTAAGGACAACATCACTACATAGGGCAGTATAAGCGGAAACATGGTTAGAAGGATCTCCATTTTCCCCATATTTCTCAAACCTAGGAATCTCTAGACCTTGCGGTATTGACGTTCTCAATATCTCCAAGGATAAGGGATTGCTTTTGACATAGTATGTAGGTTGGCAATTTTGATTTTTGTTTATGGTGGAAACTTGCTTTTGAAGGGATGAAACAGTTTGCAAAAGTTGGTTTATGACGACATCATTGTTTGCATTTTGAGATGGAGGTGAATATGGTGGAGGTGTATATGTGTTCGAGGGAAAAGTGAATGGAATGCTTATGGGAGGTAAAGTGGTAGGATCTTTAACATGTGATGCCACAAAGGTACTAGGAATGCTTGCTAAAATACCCAACGTAGGAATTACATTACTAGTAGGTTGCATCATTGTTGTAACTTGAGGGTTGGTATGGGTAGGAATATAGGCAATGGTTGTTAGAGGAGGAATGTGAGTTCCTCCTTGAATTTGGATATTGTTTGAAGGTTGAGCACCAATAGTAAATTTTCCAAAAATTTGAGCTAGGTTACACACAAGTTCAACTCCTTCTTCAGTTTCAATCATGCGGTGTATGTTATCTATGGTAGGGATAGCAGTGGTTAAATTTTTTTCAGTATTCAGTTGATTTTATAGGTTTGCTAAGTCTTCATGGATTTGGACTATGTTTTCTTGTGGAACACTAGCAACCATTGTTTCGACATTTGTCACACTACTTGAAGGCAAAGAGTTGTTAAGGGTATGGTCCATACCTAGTGAACTAGTGTCAACACTAGGAGTGAAAGAGCTAGATAACCCAAGATCCACAATGATTATGCTATTGTGGGATGACATGAGTCGAGAACTTCGCCTCACTATAGTATTAGCAATAGGAAACCAAGTTGTAAAGCTCATGAAAGGAGTAATCAATGAATGCAATATAAATATAATAAAACAAGATAAATGCTATCTTCTAATTCCAATTCAAAAGAAATTAAACTAAGTAAAATGAAATGAATGAAACATAAACTATGCAAACTGAAACATAAATGTAATAACAACCAACTAAAACACAAAAAAATGTTTTTAATGTTGTAAAATGCAGTTTAGGATCCAAAACGAGACTAAATCGCCTAGAGGGGCGTATGAGTCATAGTCAGGGTTTTTTAGGGATTTAAATCTTGATAAACAGTCAACACAAAATACCCAAAAATTAGGAAAAACCACTTGTACTGGGACTAAATCGCCTAGAGGGGCATATGAGTCCCATATTAGGGTTTTTGAATAAATTTTAGAAAATTCTGATTGAATGTTAGGTTCTCTAGTTTGAATGATGTCTAGAATAAGTGCAATTACATATTTTAAGTGAATTTCAATGATGCAAGAGGAAAAAATGCAACCTATATGCACTTTCACTAATGCAAGATTAAGAAACCCTAGATGCAAATTAACTAATGCAAAACCTAATGCAAGGTTAATGTGAGCTAGATCTAAGACTATGATGCACTCTGAATAAGAAATAAAGGTGTTCTAGAGGCTAGGTTCACTAAAATGAAAGGAAGAAAATTGTTGCTCTATGTTTGGGAGATAGAACAACTAATTTCCTACACATTTCATTCAAGGAAACCCTAGAGATCTTAATCCAAGGATAGAATGAGGGAAAGAGATCTACAATAAGGTGTCCTAGGGTATGATAAAAGGTATAAAGGGGGTCCACCACCAAGCTAGAGCTTGGTGCAAGACCTAATGATAAAACCTAATGATATGCAAAACTTAAATAAATGACCTAAAAATGAGTTCAAATCAAAATAGTAAACTGAGAAAGTATAGAGATGCACTTGGAAAATTGAAGAAGTTTGAATGAAGACATGAATATTGGAAATTATGATCTTAATGCACACTGGGACTCATACGCTAGTAGGGGTGATTTAGTCACAGTTTAGGGTTTTGGACCAAAACTAGAATTTGGAACTATTGAATCAAGATCAACAGAAAAAGTCTGAAAATAGGTATACTGGGAATCATATGCCACAAGTGGAAATTTAGTCCCAATATTAGGGTTGCTCTAAAACTCAAATGTCCTCTAATGATCTCCTATAGCTTCCTCCTTGTCAAATATTTGGTTCTGAAACACTAAATTCTAGTTTGTAGATGACTTTCTGTGATCTTGCAAGGTAGATGACTACTTTGACAGCTTGATAACTTTTCTCCAATATTGCTCTTCAATGGATCTTCAACTTAAACCACCTTGATCTGCAATCATATATCAAATAGAGGGAAAAAATGTTGTTTTGTTAGTGGATAGGGGTTTGCCTTGGTCAAACCCCATTTTGGTAATCAAACATTGAAATGAAATGAAATAGAAAGGAGGAATGATGAATGAACAAATATGTGATGTTGCAACTCACCAAACCATTGAATAAGATTCTACAAACAGGTATGAAATGGCTAGCATGAATGTGGATCTTGAATCTTGCATGGATGATACAAATCTTGACTTGAATGCTTGCTTGAATCATAAGAACCCTACATCACAAATGTTAGCTAAAAAACAAACATGATGCATGATGACTTTGACATGATGCTTGATACTTGAATAATGTTCCAAAATGCTTGATAATCACTCTTGAATGCTCTTGAATGCTAGAATGCTTGAATGCTTAGATCACACTTGCTCATGAAAATTGCTAGGAGAAAATATGTGAAATAACCTTGTATTTATACTTGTTTATGCCAAATTTCTTGAAATTACAACACTATAAGACAACATTAGATCTAGGAGGACAAAATCCTACCAAGAATTTGAATTTAAATTAGGTCTAAGCTAAGTGGGACTCATACTCCAGTTGTGGCATATGAGTCCCATTAGGCTAAGCTTGGGACACATTTTTCAAGAAAGGTTTAATATTATGCTAAATTCAGATCTAGGCCTCGAAACCTAGGTGGGACCCATACGCTCAAGGTGGCGTATGAGTCCTAGATCATTAAATTTGGGCCATACAATCCAAAATCATTAATTTTTGATTGGTCACTTGATATATGTTGAGATTATCCTCAGAATGATGCATTAATTAAGGCTTGTGGATGCAAAATAAGGCCAATTTAAAGCATAAAGAAGCCCAATTTTACTAGGGAGGGCCCAAACAAGTGTAAAAATGTCAAGGGCTACATTTTTCTACAATATATGAGTTTATTGATAAAATTTGGGGTTTTTCAGCGTAGAGGGTATAGTTTACCTTCAAGGTTTGGTATCTAAATTTTCATTTCTATTTAATTGTCCCTACCTAATCATAAGCAACAAGTATTTTTCCTTAAGTGGGCATCCCTTGGGGACTGGGTTTAAACTTGTCTTTAGGGTTTGGGAGTTTACAATTTTGAGAGCCAATAGATCCTTGAACAACTACAAATAAATGTAAAAAAGTTCCCAGTCAACAAGATGTTGAGAAACTTGCTCTAATGACATCCTTTTATGTTTTGAAGGAAAAACTTAGAATCATCCATGTAGATGGTATGCTTTTAAAATATCCTTGCACTTTTTTTTAGAATTTGGCATTCACTTTGTCACTCAAGTGATTATTTGTTACTTTGGAACCTACAAGAGCAATTTTCACTTACATCTCTTCTTTCACTTTTGTTATCCAACCTCCTAGGATCACACTTGCACACTTGGGAGAACTTTTGCACAACCACTGTAACACTGCACAATTGTTGTTGGGCCTTTGCGATGATGTGATAAAAGCATGTTGACTCAACATGCTTTTCCTGCATCATTGCGAAGGCTCAATAACAACCGTGCGGTGTTGCGGTGGTTGTGCAAAAGTTTTTGTGAAGTTTTTGGTGATCCAAAGTGAAAATTGCAACTACATTATCTAATAAAAATCCACTTCCAAATATTCTTTTTGATGTAGGAGCATCCTTGGTTCTTGGAAATCTTGCATCAACCAAAAATATTTTCATTTCAGTTTGTTCTTATTTCAGTTCTTGTTTAGTTCAAGTTGGTGTTTCATCATAGTTGCTCACTAGATCTTGTGGATCTATGTTTTCATTGTGGACATGTTCATTTTACTTATTCCAAGATTTGAGCGTGATTGGATATTTTTTTGATAAGTTATCGCTTCCAGATTTAGTGGCAGTTTCTTGAACCGACACTAGACTAATTTTCAAACCCAACGACTAGTTTGATTGCTTGTGGATCTTTCCCGTAACTTGTGGATCTTGATGGTGTGATTTGAATTGTTCCGTGGAGTGTCCCCGACCTTAATTATAGGTCCACACTTGATTCTATGCATTCACCGAGGAGTAATTCAAATTTGAGGCTGACCTGTTCATGCACACGTTACATTTCTTCATTGAAGATTGTGATGATCTTTGGCTGACGTGGAAGATTCTAGATCTCAAGATGTGATATAAATAATTGTAATAGATCATTAGAAAGGAAGTTAGATGAATATTAGATTGAAGATGTTAGATTTCAGCTCACATTAAGGAGCACATAGGAATATTGTATTTGAGAATGTTATAGCAGGCCTGTGAGCTAAATCTGTAAGCCCAGATGTTGTCGATTGATTGTAATTGAGATTTATGTTAGTGAGAATGTTTGAATTTGCATTTGCCTCCATATTCTATGTTTCTTCTATTGTGTGAATCTTGCTGCACGGTCCAGATTGTTCTCTTTGAGGACCCTCCTACTGTGGCTACACCAGATTGGTATTAGAGTGAGATTTGATCCATGAGAGGTCATCTGAATTCACATAATCTTGTTGAAGATTTTTTGTGGGGTGGAAGACTGAGGATCCAACTTGCAATTGCAGAGGACTTGTGTAAATATGGTGGGAAGGAGAAGTGTTAGAGGAAATGGAGCGCGTGGAAATGCAGACCCAACTATGATGGAGATGTTGAGAGGAATTGCTGCTAGATTGGATGCAGTCGAAACGAACTAGAGGAGAGGTTGACCAGTTGATGATGTGAGTGATGAAGAGGTAGAAGTACATGGAGAAAGGGAAAGAGAAAATCCTGGCCTTGATCAGGGAGAAGAGAGGTTCATAAGAGCCCTAACTAGAGCAAATACTAAGCCACATTTCAATCCACCAGATTATAGAGGTAAGTTGGATTCAGATGAATTGCTTGATTGGATAACATAGATGGAAAAGTATTTTGATTTTGAAGGTACCACTGAAGATAAGAAGGTGAAATTTTCTTGTACAAAGTTGAAAGGACATGCATCCCTTTGGTGGGAACATTTGCAGACAAATAGGCAAAGAAGAGGAAAAGAAAAGATAAAATCATGGGATTGGATGGCGAATAAGTTAAAGACAGATTTGAAGTTTAGTTCTAATTTTCACCCATAAACTGATGAATAGACAGAGGTAGTAAACAAAAGTTTGGGGAATTTGCTTAGATGTTTGGTTGGAGAGAAGACCGAAAGTTGGGATTTAGTCCTTGCACAAGCAAAGTTTGCTTACAATAATTCAGTGAACAGGAGTACTGGAAAAACACCTTTTGAGATTGTTACTGGAGTTCATCCTAGAGGTATATCAGAGTTAAGAGAGATCTGTATGGAATATAAAAGGAGCACAAAAGCAGAGGAATTTATAGAACATATGAAGAAAGTGCATACTCAAGTGAAGGAGCAATTGGAAAATATGAACCAAAAGTATAAGGAGAAAGCAGATGAAAAGAGGAGACATAAGGAGTTTGAAGTTGGAGATGAAGTGATGGTATATTTGAGGAAGGAGAGATTTCCAATTGGCACATACAATAAGGTGAAGATGAGGAAGTTTGGACCCTGTAAGATTTTGAAGAAATTTGATTCAGGAAATGCATATGAAGTGGAGTTATTAGATGACATGTGTATTGTATACACCTAGAAATGGTCTAGATAATCTAATTAATTAAATAAGACTTATTTAATTAATTACCCTTAAATTCATCTACTATTAAGTAAATAGAAATATTTATTTATAGTTCATTCTTCGAAATTCTTCGAAATTCTTCAATTTTAAATTATTCTATCTTAATTAAATAAGAAAAATTCAATAGTTTGTATTATTTAATTGTCTAAATCATGTTTCCTCTTAATTAAATAAAATATCATAAAGTTTTATTTAATTATCATATCCCTTTTTATTAAATAAGAAAGTGTCAAATATTTGTTTCATTTAATTTAATATCTTCTTTTCCTAAATTTGAATAAATCAAATTTATTCAAATAAAGGAAAATTTTCCTCTATTCACTCACCTACCAAATTAGATAAAACATCTAATTTATTTCAACTGGCATTCACAGGAAAGCTGTGGAGACAAAATTGTAGGTAATCCTCTTCAATCTCTTTCCTCTGATTCTTCCTATCATCTGGCCTGATGTTTTCATGGGGAGAAACCATTCCCATGATCAACTCAAGTTTCTTCATCTCTTACCATTGAATCCTCCAGATCAAATCCAGGCCTTTGTTGTGCTGCCCCTTCATAAATTGCTGCCGTGAATCTATAAATACAACCTCATTCTACAGGAAATGGACCCCGATCCCCAAATCTGAACTTTTTGCAATATTACTCTATAGAAATACCAATCAAGCATTCAAGCATTTAGCAATAACAATATTAGCAATAGAAATAGCAATCATTGCATCAGTAGAATCATAATCATGGCTACATCATAGTTTTACTGTAGCTTCTTTCATCATAGTTTCATGTCCATTTAGATTACAGTAGCTTCCTTTTATCATTTATATATCATCATATAGGATTACATCATTGCATTCAATAGCATGTCATTCTCTAGATTGGCATTTTAACAGTCACAATGCTTACCAAATCTGAGAGCCCCGTGACTTGATAAATCTTTAGAGATAGGAAACAATATGACGCTTTCAGTAGATTCTTGCTTTAAAATAGTTTAATCATTGAATCTTTGATATAATGTCTTATTACGAAGTGTTATTTTCTCATTACTTATTTCACACTTACATTCTGGTGCCCACCATGGGGCTCTAACCCCATATTTTAACATTTTTTCTAAAAAGTGTTTGTATAGGATTTTGGCGTCTTCTTTTAGCGTGATCGAGGGATTCTGTAGCGCTTCTGACAAAAATTTTAGTGCTTCTAATTGTTTTAGCACATCCACTGAAAGTTTTAGCACTTCTGACTGTTTTAGCACATTCGAAAAAAACTTTAGCGCTTACGCAAACTGTTTTAGTGCCTCCACCAAAGGCTTCCAGCACGGTTAACTGTTCCATGATCAATCCTGTTTCAACATTTCCAACAAATTCTACAGTGCTTCTAACGAATTTTGCAGCGCTTCTGATCAATTAAGTGGCGCTTATGACCTCTGTTATAGCGCTTCTATAACTTGTTGTCTGGATCCAATGTGACCGCGGCCAGTAATTTCATTTTTTCATTTGGACTAAAATAAACCAATCCTAGGATAGTCATTTGGATTAAAATATATAAATCCTAGGGTATTCATCATACATTTTCTATTTTGGTTAAAATTAGCATCATGTCTTTTGTGAAGCAATATCTTCACATAGAATAGCAAATTGTCATTTGGGCTTAAGAATTGAACATTGATTATTGTGCTTGTGTGGTGATAGGCCTATGCTCTCCCCTTAACTGGGTGATCAAAATGCGAGACTCATCCTTTAATTTCATGCAATTTACACTTTATTAAATCCTTTAGAAGGCCCGCCGTAGTGGGAAAAAGTACTCACCCTACGGGAACGACCTGAGTGGGAACAAACCAAAGCCAGGTTTTCCAACCCACTATAAAATAAAAGTGAATATAGGGAAACCGACATTTACCAGAAGTGTGCAAGATAACCATCCCCAAAATATTTGTTTTAAAAATTGGGATGTCTCTTGAGGGAGTTTATCATTTTCCGCTTCGAATGGAAACCCTATCTATGAACCATAGTGTAGAATCCAACTTGTTAGTTTCCAAACATTGTAATGCTCAATGGTGCAAGGGGAGGGAAGAATCTTCCCCCAAGACACTCACCATATAATTTCCAAGGATGGTTTGCTCAAGGGATCAAGAAATCTAATATTGAGTACGCGCCTAGAAAAGACAAAAACACAGGTGCCCTCTAGGGGGTGACACGACTGTGTGAGTTGACGCAATTTTAAGATGTGGGCTATTTGAGTATAATGATGACCTTTTGACCTTAAGAGTGAGTCTTCTTGTAGTGTATTCTTTGTTACAAACCTGTGGAAATTGAGAAGGATCATGTTTGATTCTTGAACATACACTTACTGTGTAGATTCTAGGACTTAAAAACAACTGTTCTACAAATTGCTTGTTGTGTTTTGAAACCATTAATCTAGATAAAGATCATCCAAAAAAACACAAAGAGTTAGACAAAATCAAACTGTGAAATTTATGATTAGGGATTGGAAATCCTCAACGTTTGTCAAGAAATCCCTCACAACAAGAGTCGAGAAACCAAAGAAGCAACTTAGCTACAAGAAACTTTTGCAAAGAAGACGCTTCTTGTATCAAAGTAGAAATTTTTTGTTGGAACATAGAACTTTTATCCATAGGTATCATGAATTTGCTAGGGGATATACTGATGATTTTTCCTTAGAGCCTTTATGTTCACAAGCTTACTTTCAGCGAAAAGCTCTTTCACAAAAACATAATCATAGTTGACCCATTCATCAGTCTTTCATCCCACAACCAGCAATACAATATTCCAATAGGCCAAATCAGTTCTTACAATAGAGGAAAACTTGGAAACATTAGGCTTGTCATCCCAAAATCAGAGAGTTACCAGCAAAGATATCTTGTCAAAATAAATAAAAAATCTAGAAAATTACACCAAAAAAATCACCTCTTCACGGATAAGGAAATTAGATAACACTGCACGAAACCCAAAATAGTGCTTATACAATCTGTTTTAGTGCTTCCACACTGTCTTTTAGTCATCCACTGTTGAAATAGTGCATCTGCAGTCTGTTTTAGAGCTTCTGACAAATCTTATAGCGCTTCTGCCAAACAGTAACCAAAATTTGCTAGTGTCAGGAAATCACGAGTATTATAGCACTTGAACATTCTGTTTTAGCGCTTCCACACTATCTTTTAGCGCATCCACTATTGAAATAGCCCATATGTAGTCTATTTTAGCACTTTTGACAAATTCTGTAGCGCATCTTCCGACTGTAACCAAAAATCACCAGTGTCAAAATTTACCAGTCTTTTAGCACATCTACATTTTGTTTTAGCGCATCTACTCTATTTGATAGTGCTTTTACCATACCTTTTAGTGCTTCTGAAGTTTGTTTTAGCACTTTTTCCCTCTATATTAGCGCTTCCATAGAACAAAAAAATAAAGAGCTTTCAGGAACATTTGTTAGATTGTTAGCATCAAAAACTCGGGTTTTTATTAGACAAAAACATTTTTTTATAGTCCAAACAGTGTCTTAAACCTGAAACAAAATAGGTTCTTCCAGGTCAAAAATATTTTCAACTTAAAACCCAGATCTTGCAAACTACAAAGTGTCCAATTATCAAAACACAAATCTAGATTATTGAGTTAATTTTCCTCATCAGGATTTTGACATCCTACAATCACGAAACGAAACACAAATAATCATATTTTAAACTTGGTCTCATCAATATAATATATCATTCTATTTGACTTTGTTAAAATCCAATTGACACTAATCCAAGCACAAAAAATCAAAGTTCAGTGAAATTAACAAATACTTGTATGCCAATCTTGACAAGGTTACAAAGACAAAAACTTAGAGAGAAAGAAATTGAAACACCAAACGTCATGGCTGAAGAAAATCCCTTTAATAGATTCCATCAAAATGATACCAATGAGATAACTCAAGAGGATATACAAACCACCCAACAAGATCAAATTTTTCATAAATTCATGGAAAAAGTCTTGGAACAAGACATGGAAAAATACCTCTTGATGTTAGTAGAATTAGGGGCGAAACTTCAAAAAGATTTTGACATCAATCGATTAAAGGAAACACCTAGAACAAATGAAACTGAACCACACAACATGCAAGACACAGATCAAGTGGTTGCTCTAACAACTCAAATGCAAACTTTACAACAACAAATTCAGGATATGCAAAAGGGAACCACAAAGAGGTATTCATTACAGGACATTTGTTCTTATCCCTTTCATCCAAGTGTAGACATGATACCCTTCCCTAGACATTGTGAGTTCCCCAAATATGAAAAGTACAATGGCAAAACATATTCGATTGACCATGTGAGGGAATTCAGAACAATGAGCCTAGAGTTTGTACAAGAGGATACTTACCTAATGAGGTTGTTTCCTAGGAGTTTAGGAGCTCACTGTATGGAATTTTTTCTCCAAATTACAACCAAGGATTCAATCCTTTGAAGAACTAGTCAACAAATTTATCATACAATTCTCCTTCAACATTCAACATGACGTAACCATAAAAGATCTGTAAAACATGAAACAAAAGAAGGGTGAGACATTCCTATCATTCCTACAATGTTGGAAAAATTTGTTCACTAGATATCCTCGATCTATACTTGAAGAGGAAAAGATTGAATTATTTATCGACAACTTAAATGATGACATGAGTTATAGACTGGAACTGCAATGTCCCCCAACATTTTAAAAGGTGATTGAGAATGAGCTTAAAATCGAATAAGCCTTAGTCAAAAGAGGAGTGATTAAACATTACAATGATACATCAAACAATGCAAATTCCTCAAATCACTATGGAAACAATGATAAGCCTAAATTTTGGAAGAAAAATAAAAATACTGGAAACAATGATGCTACAACTGACATGAAAAATATGAAACTAGTATTCAATTTGACGACAACAACTGTGAAAATAAATAAAAATGACAACCAGAACAAAAATCAAGGTACCACTCAAAACAATAACCCAAATAATGGAGAATCTCGGCCACCATCATATCAAAGACAATCCAATCGACGAAGATTTACACCATTAGGACAAACTTTGGAATCAACAATGAGAGAGCTTATTGCAAATAGACTTATTACCCTACCAAAAGTAAGAAATTGGGAGCCGAAAGTGAAACCATCTTGGTGGAACGATGTTGACTATTGCAACTTTCATAAAAATAAAGGACATAAAACAAATGACTGTATGCAATTAAAACATCTGATACAAGACTTGATTAAAGCAAAGAAGGTTTTTGTCAAAGGACATCAAACAAACAACAATCATAGTGCGTTTACAAATCCTTTACCCAACTACGAAAAAGGAGAATCTTCTTCAAACAATAAAGGAAAAAGTATAAACTATATCTATGACACCACCATTCTTTGCATTTCTGAGGTTGAGAAAAATAATGTCATTAATAATCAAATAGATAACATAAGCATCAATGACATTGTATCCCTGAACGTGATCCCAAACATAAACATATCTGACAACAAAATCAACGTCACAAAAATTAGGGAAATACAAGACTATCAACCAATCAATGCAACAACAAGGGGGCACTCCAAAGTGATACTGAAAGGAGTTTCACCTAAAATCACTACTCCCCCTTCACATCAATAGAGCATAGTGGATCAATTACAAAAGAGACCTGCACAGATATCCATATTGGAACTTCTTAAAATTTCACCATCACATAAGGAAGTTCTGGAATAGGCTCTAGTGGCCACTACAATGCCCAATAATTTGGATGTCTATCAATTTCAAGCTATGGTGGGACATTTGACCATGCCTCATTTTTTGTCATTCTTTGAACAAGATGATGTGTCACTAAATCACCCACACAATGCAACCTTGCATATAGAGGTTCTAATCCATAAACACCATGTCAAGTGCGTCTTAATAGATGGTACTAGAGCTGGATTAAATATTTGTACTTTAAAACTAATTCATGCACTAGCTTATTATGAAAACACCATTGATGCCAAAAGAAAGATAACAATAAAAACATATGATGAAGAGGAAAGGTCTTCCAAGGGGCTGATTTTACTACCAATTCAAGTGGGACCGATTGTCAAAAATATAGTTTTCGAAGTGTTACACAAAGAGCTAACATATAACATACTCTTGGGATGTCCATGGATCCATGAAATGCAAGCAATACCTTTGACATATCATCAGTGTTTGAAATTTCTAGTCAATGGACAAGAGGTCACTATTTCAGCTGACTATAATAATCCCCAGACTTGTAACATGCTTAAAGCAAATCAAGACACTCTGATGCCCCACAATAGAGAAGCCAACACTTCTACTTCATCCAGTGGTGAAAAGAAACTAAATTTTATATCTAAATGGGTCGAGAAAAAGGATCAGGAAAAAGAAACAACTGTTGCTGACTCAACCTTATCAAACAATGAAGGTCCCTTGAATACTCTATCACAACAATTTATAGACAAGATCCAGTTAAAAGACAAGGGCTTGGGAGAATATTCCATTAAGCAATCTTTGTGTCTGTCACAATTGCTGCCATCTCCAAAATAATATGGACAACCCACAACAAACACACAACGATCATCACAAACTATCATGCTTCTCGATGAAAGGTTTGTAAAAGTAGGTACTCTAGAAGATGAATTAGAAGATAAGGCCATTCTAAATTGTCTCTACAAAGATGAAGAAGCCTCAACATCAACAAATATCATCATAAGGACAAATCAATATGGAAAAGGAAAGGCTATCTTAGAGAAAATGGGCTATGAAGGGCAAGGACCAATTGGAAAGAGAAAAGATGGCATTATAGAACCTATTCAACCTCTAACACTTCAGCTTAAAGACAAAATAGGATTAGGCTATACAGGGGAATCAAAAGAAGTAACTCAAAAAGTGGTAGAAAGGATTCTTCAAATGAGGGATGGTTCTGAAACAGATTCCAATGAGTATGAATGGGATAATTTATCTGCAACATCATACACTGACATACAAATTGATGTCATCAAAGCATATACACCCACACGAGAGGAGGGACAAAGTTTGGGAACTAGACCACTTGTATTGTGATCACCAAATATTGATGACTCAAGTGAGGATGAACAGACATTGAGTGAGATAGACGACTTGGAGGAGAGTAATATCATAGGCCTTGACCTTCCCACTAACAAATTTGACCACCTGGCTATTAGAACATTTACAGCCGTTGACCTTACTCAACCTGAGGACTTTCTACCCTTGATGCATCCTGAACTTATCGACTGGGAACCAACCAAACCTATTAATGTGCCAGTCTTTTCAAACGATGATGCCATCATAAATTTTCTTTACAGTGACACACCTAATACAAGTTCTACCTATAACACTCATAACAACACTTCAAATTAGGAGGGTGCCAAATCTTCTAGTTGCAAAATTGACAACAGGAATAATGGATCTAATGGTGAAAAACATTGAATGGTAGCATTAGATCTTGAAAAAGAAAA
>VDFB02283264.1:0-43518 GCA_007258455.2 Sequoia sempervirens
ATTCTTTGCATTTCTGAGGTTGAGAAAAATAATGTCATTAATAATCAAATAGATAACATAAGCATCAATGACATTGTATCCCTGAACGTGATCCCAAACATAAACATATCCGACAACAAAATCAACGTCATAAAAATTAGGGAAATACAAGACTATCAACCAATCAATGCAACAACAAGGGGGCACTCCAAAGTGATACTGAAAGGAGTTTCACCTAAAATCACTACTCCCCCTTCACATCAATATAGCATAGTGGATCAATTACAAAAGAGACCTGCACAAATATCCATATTGGAACTTCTTAAAATTTCACCATCACATAAGGAAGTTCTGGAATAGGCTCTAGTGGCCACTACAATGCCCAATAATTTGGATGTCTGTCAATTTCAAGCTATGGTGGAACATTTGACCATGCCTCATTTTTTGTCATTCTTTGAACAAGATGATGTGTCACTAAATCACCCACACAATGCAACCTTGCATATAGAGGTTCTAATCCATAAACACCATGTCAAGTGCGTCTTAATAGATGGTACTAGAGCTGGATTAAATATTTGTACTTTAAAACTAATTCGTGCACTAGCTTATTCTGAAAACGCCATTGATGCCAAAAGAAAGATAACAATAAAAACATATGATGAAGAGGAAAGGTCTTCCAAGGGGCTGATTTTACTACCAATTCAAGTGGGACCGATTGTCAAAAATATAGTTTTCCAAGTGTTACACAAAGAGCTAACATATAACATACTCTTGGGATGTCCATGGATCCATGAAATGCAAGCAATACCTTTGACATATCATCAGTGTTTGAAATTTCTAGTCAATGGACAAGAGGTCACTATTTCAGCTGACTATAATAATCCCCATACTTGTAACATGCTTAAAGCAAATCAAGACACTCTGATGCCCCACAATAGAGAAGCCAACACTTCTACTTCATCCAGTGGTGAAAAGAAACTAGATTTTATATCCAAATGGGTTGAGAAAAAGGATCAGGAAAAAGAAACAACTATTGCTGACTCAAATTTATCAAACAATGAAGGTCCCTTGAATACTCTATCACAACAATTTATAGACAAGATCCAGTTAAAAGACAAGGGCTTGGGAGAATATTCCATTAAGCAATCTTTGTGTCTGTCACAATTGCTGCCATCTCCAAAATAATATGGACAACCCACAACAAACACACAACGATCATCACAAACTATCATGCTTCTCGATGAAAGGTTTGTAAAAGTAGGTACTCTAGAAGTTGAATTAGAAGATAAGGCCATTCTAAATTGTCTCTACAAAGATGAAGAAGCCTCAACATCAACAATTATCATCATAAGGACAGATCAATATGGAAAAGGAAAGGCTATCTTAGAGAAAATGGGCTATGAAGGGCAAGGACCAATTGGCAAGAGAAAAGATGGCATTATAGAACCTATTCAACCTCTAACACTTCAGCTTAAAGACAAAATAGGATTAGGCTATATAGGGGAATCAAAAGAAGTAACTCAAAAAGTGGTAGAAAGGATTCTTCAAATGAGGGATGGTTTTGAAATAGATTCCAATGAGTATGAATGGGATAATTTATCTGCAACATCATACACTGACATACAAATTGATGTCATCAAAGCATATACACCCACACGAGAGGAGGGACAAAGTTTGGGAACTAGACCACTTGTATTGGGATCACCAAATATTGATGACTCAAGTGAGGATGAACAGACATTGAGTGAGATAGACGACTTGGAGGAGAGTAATATCATAGGCCTCGACCTTCCCACTAACAAATTTGACCACTTGGCTATTAGAACATTTACAACCGTCGACCTTACTCAACCTGAGGACTTTCTACCCTTGATGCATCCTGAACTTATTGACTGGGAACCAACCAAACCTATTTATGTGCCAGTCTTTTCAAACGATGATGCCATCATAAATTTTCTTTGCAGTGACACACCTAATACAAGTTCTACCTATAACACTCATAACAACACTTCAAATTAGGAGGGTGCCAAATCTTCTAGTTGCAAAATTGACAACAGGAATAATGGATCTAATGGTGAAAAACATTGAATGGTAGCATTAGATCTTGAAAAAGAAAAAATAAAGAACGTATCCAACAATGAAAACCTTTCTGAGGCACTGAAAGATGGGAGATTTGACACCCTTCTAGAGCATTACCATGATAGATCATCAGTATTGGTGGAATCTACATAGTCCATAAATCTTGGAACAATAGAAAGGGATTTTTTTTACACCTGGTAGTATCTCTGACAAAATATGAGAAGCCCAAATTCACCAAATTATTTGAAGAGCGACATATCAATTTTGCTTGGTCTTATTTTGATATTCCAAGATTAGATCTAGATCTCCTGATGCATCATCTGTCTCTACCATTCAGAATCAAACCAATAAAACAAAAATTGAGAAAAATGCATCCCCACATTGCCTTGATGGTAAAAGCTGAGCTAAAAAAGTTGTTGGATGCAAGATTTATCAGGTTTATCGATTATGTTGAGTGGATTTCAAATATCATTCCTGTATCTAAACCAGATAATAGTATCAAAATTTGCATAGATTTCAGAGATCTAAGTAAGGCATGCCCAAAGGATAATTTTCCTTTACCAAGCATTGACATTATTGTCGATTTAACAACACATGCCATGTTGTCATTAATGGATGGCTTCTCAGGGTACAAATGAATCAAGATAGCACCTGAAGATCAAGAAAAGACAACATTCACATGTCCTTGGGGTACATTCTGTTGGAATGTCATGCCCTTTGGGTTAAAAAAATGCTGGTGCAACATATCAGAGGGCAATGACCACTATTTTTCATGACATGATGCATACTTTTATGGAAGATTATGTGGATGACATATTAGCAAAATCATACACCATAGAAGGACATCTGGAGATCCTCAGCAAAATATTTACTAGATTGGAGAAGTTCAATTCCAGATTGAACCCTAAGAAATGTGTCTTTGGGGTTACATAAGCAAAACTCCTTGGATACATAGTCTCAGAAAAAGGTATTGAAGTGGATCCGGCTAAGGTCAAAGCAATAATGGAGATGCCGCCGCCTAGGAATATTAGTCAATTACGGTCTCTACAAGGTGGGCTACAATCAATCAGGAGATTTATCTCCCAATTGGCAGACAAAATCCATCCATTCAATCATCTACTTCATAAGAATGTCTCATTCAAGTGGGATCAAGAATGCGAAACAACTTTTAACCAGATAAAGCAATATTTAATTTCGCCTCCCATACTCATGCCACCTATAGTAGAGAGACCATTGTTACTATATATCACAACAACAAATATTTCTTTAGGAGCTCTATTAGCACATGAAGATTCTGAGGGAAAAAAACAAGCTATTTGCTATATCAACAGGACTCTCAATGGTTATGAAATAAATTAAACATTCATAGAGAAAGCTTGTTTGGTAGTGGTATTTGCAACCCAGTAGTTGCAACACTACATGTTGACTCATACAGTCAGAGTCTTAGCAAAGATAGACCCATTAAAATATCTACTCAACAAAGCTGCTCTAATAGGGAAACTAGCAAAATGGGTCATGATCTTAAGTGAGTTTGACATCTAATATGTAGACTGGAGATCCATCAAGGGACATGTAATAGCTGATCAATTAGCTAAAGCTCCGTTACAGGATAATCATCCAATGAGCATTGAATTTCCTGATGCAGACTTTCTAACTATTACCACACAACAATGGAGGCTTTATTTTGATGGGTCATACACACAAAGGGGGTCTGGTGTGAGAATTCTATTTGTTACACCTCAAGGAAACACCATCCCAAGGTCCTATAGAGTAATGTTTCCATGTACCAATAATGTGGTTGAGTATGAGGCATTGATTATCAACATCAAAGTGGCAATTGAATGGAAAATCACATAAATACAAGTTTATGGAGAGTCACAACTTGTCATTTATCAGGTAAATGATGAGTATCAGACAAAGGATGAAAAGCTCATGCCATATAAGAAAATGATAGATGATCTTAAAAAGTACTTTGTGGAGATCAAGTTCAAACATATACCAAGGGTAGAAAACAAAGCTGCAGATACTATGGCGACAATACTTATCTCTTGCAATTACCAGAAAAATGAAGTCGTTATGAGTTTATGGTAGAACAAGTGTCTAACCCTGCCTACGACAATCCTGAATGAAGTCGTTATGAGTTTATGGTAGAACAAGTGTCTAACCCTGCCTACGACAATCCTGAATCAAAAACCGTATGCCAAATAATTGATGTTCAGACCTCACTCTATGGAGAGATCTATGCTTACCTCAAGGATAATATCCTTCCTCTTGATCTTTCTAGAAACCAGAAATGTAACTTCATTCGCCAATCTGCACGACATACATTGATTGTTGGCATACTTTACCGTCGAGGTCTAGATGGTACTCTTCTTCTGTGTCTTGAACATCACAAATTTGAAACAACCTTACGTGAGGTCCATGAAGGTATTTGTGGAACTCATTCAAGTGGGCTAACCCTAGCAAAGAAACTCCACTGTTTGGGGTATTACTGGCCAAATATGGAGAAGGAGTCTTATGAATTTGTTAAAAAGTGTCAGAAATTCCAAATTCATGGTAACTTAATCCATGCGCCAGCACAAGAATTGCAACCATTTACATCAACATGGCCCTTTTGTCAGTGGGGACTGGACCTGGTAGGAAAGATAAATCTATCTTCATCCAATGGACACAAGTTCATAATCACAACAGCAAAGTATTTTACAAAATGGATAGAAGTGGTTCCTTTAACAACAATCACTGGAAAGCATATCTCATCTTTCATACTGAACTACCTCATTTGTCGGTATGGTGTACCTCAGTCCATTGTAACAGACAATGGTAGGCCTTTTAAGAACCAGGATGTCTAGGAATTATGTGAAAGATTTCATATCCAACATTGTTTCTCAACACCATACTATCTTCAAGGAAACGTCCAAGCAGAGGCCTCAAATAAAACAATTCTAAAAATTCTAAAGAAAATGGTCAACGATGTTGGATGTGATTGGCATGTTCAACTAAATCCTACATTATGGGCCTACAGAACCAACACCAGAACACCAACAGGAGCTACACCATATGCCTTGGTATATGGATCAGAGGCCATCCTACCTATTGAGGTGGAAATACCATCACTCTGTGTCTCACTGAAGGGTATAATTACAGATGATGATTATAGAGTCTCTAGACTACAAGAAATGGAATTGATGGATGAACGCCATCAACAAGCTATAAACCATTTGAAAACATATCAACAGAGGATGTCTAGAAGCTACAATCATAGGGTAAAACCTAGAGTCTTTCAGGTTGATGACTTGGTCCTAAAGGAAAACCCTAGAAATCAACATGACAGAGAAAAGAAAGGGAAGTTTGAACCTAACTAGCTAGGTCCCTTTGTCATCATAATAGTTTATGGACTTGGAGCATATCAATTGTCTACACTTGAAGGGGATCTGTTCGATGAACCTATCAACAATATCCATCTCATAAAGTTCTAAACCTGAGTCACCTAGTACATGGATTAGTTTCTGAAAATGGTTACCTTGATGAAAACCTGGAAAACAAGCATCTTGGTGAGCAAAAAAAAAAGAAAAAAAAGAAAAAAAGGAGGAAAATACAAAAAAATCAAAAAGACTGAAAAAGTGCAATAAAAACATGTAGTGAAAACCTAGAAATAGGCGCTATTTGTGATTTAAACTAGCTTTCCCATCTATTGGATACATGTCATGGTCGTTTACTTTCACCATCATTTTACATCCATTTTCATATCATTTACAAGTGGTCATGTCTCACCCTAGCTTAGGGGCAACATCTAGACCTCACTGGGGGCAATAAACATCAAGATTAACCAAATGGACAAAAAATAGGAGGACAAATGCAGTGAAAACAATGATCAAAACACAACCCAACATGGAACATCAATCACCATCAGAAAACACATCAGACATCCATATCATATCAGAAAATTCAAAAACAAGTCAAAAATCCAGTCTCAAAAAGTCAAAAACATGAGTATGTGTCAGTCAAACTACGTGGTCTCTGCGTGTATAATGTAGGCAAGGCTAATCTTTGATCAGCCCCCGAGGCCCCTAGGATAGGTCTTTAGGTTAGGTTACTGGTTAAAATATGGAAAATCACAAAAACATCATAAAATAAAATGGATGATCTAATCTGAATAATGATTGAAATACTTTAAGTAAAGGTTGGATATGTTGTACTTTGATCTTTATTATCATTTCTTTAGAGAATCTCGATGATGTATTGAACTAGAGAAGCTAGAAAGAAGAATGGTATTTTTCTTTGTCTGCTGTCTGTGAATTAATCATTATTATTATGTGAATTGTCATAGGAAATGCTCTACAAAGTATCATTGATGACATTCCAATTCACATAGGAAAGTGGTAAATTCTTGTTTGTTTTACACAAGAAATGCTGAGGTCATCTTAGTTTAATTATACCTAGATGCTTGTATTCACTTGCAATATCAAAAATAATTAAAGTAGTACTCAGGTCATCATGGTCTAAATTATACCATCGATGCTTGTACTCACTTTCAACATTTTAAAAGCTCCATGATGATAAAAAGAAAAATAAATGGACTGTTAAGGTGCCAATGTTTGCATGTAGATTTGCATGATAAAATTAGATTGCATTCATATTAGTTTTTCATCTACATTATAAATTTTCCAAGGCCGGTGAATCAATAACATGATAGAGCAATCATAAAATCTCTGACTGAATAAGTGTACATCATCAAGTTTCATTACATTAATCAATCCTATACTAGGGCATATCAATCAAAGCTGATAAACCACATTGACTGATGATATCTATATCGACCTGCACCAGATGCAGAATCATGTCCCACGTCTTTGGGAGGAACTCTAAAATCCTCCTATGATTATAACATATCGCAAATCAGCAATATTATTAATCAATCAAAAATTAATCAACCTATCAGATCTAAAAAGCTCTAGTGAGATTTGGATCAAATCACATGAGCAAGCATCATTGAACCTCACCTATCTTGAGGTCAATCATCAATCTATCATTGATCCTCACCTATCATGAGGTTAATCAATCAATCTATCAATGATGCTCGCCTATCATGAGGTCAATCATCAATCTATCATTGATCCTCGCCTATCATGAGGTCAATCATTGATCCTCTCCTATCATGAGGTCAATCATCAATCTATCATTGATCCTCGCCTATCATGAGGTCAATCAATCAATCAATCATTGAATCTCACCTATCATGAGATCAATAATCTTCTAATCTATCAAGATCATCAATTAATATCAAATCAAAGGTTGACATGATAAAAAATCATCAAACACAAGGAGACAAAGCAGGACAACATTTAATCATCTAGCGGAATCAATATTCTTTATCAGGAGATAAATTATTTCAACATCAAATCTACATCAAATCATCAGAAAATCATAAAAAAATTGAAAAAAAAAAAATTCATCAATTTATCTCTTGAGGGGGCATATATCCATCATCACCTCAAAATCAACGTCTAGGGCATACTAATTTTTTTTTCGTCGATACCAGTAGCAGTGACAAAATTTTCTTTGAAGTAATGCCTAAACACATCAGACACATAAAATTGTCCTAGGCTTGCAACTCTTGATTATTCAACATTGCCCTTTCATTCTAATAATTAAATATTTTCTAAAGTCATAATTCTTCTATTAATTAAATAATTTTAATTATTTAATTAATTCATTTTTATCTTTATTCTCCTCTTTGATTAATTAAATAAATTTTATTTATTTAATTACGCCACTAATTAGGTCCACTTCTTTCTAAAATTAAATAAATTCTTATTTATTTAATTTTTGTCCACTTTCTGACTATAATTAAATAATTATTTTAATTATTTAATTATTCATTAGCCTCTTCTCTCATAAATTAAATAAATTTTATTTATTTAATTTGTCCACTCTCTTGAATTTTGAATTAAATCATTATTTAAATTAAAATGATTCCTTTTGTCACATTCCTCTATAATTAAATAATATCTTTATTATTTAATTATTCATTGGTCACCTAAATTAAATAATTTTATTATTTAATTTCTCCAAAGAACCTCTTTATCCGCTAATCTTATCTTCCACATCAAATCTTATCTCTTGACATCTCATTTAATTTCAGCCCTTGATTGAATTATTATCTTATAATTCAATCTTAGCCATTTATTTCTTGTCATTGCCCTAATTTTGACCTAACCCTAGTCCATACTACAACTTTCAATTTTGGCCATTGATTTAGACATCTTATTGACATCCAATCTCAACCGTCAATCCAAATCAGACATTTCCTATAAATAAACTCTCTCATAAGCCATTAGGGGGGTTGATTCTTCAAGTATCCTTATGCTATCAAAATCATTCTTTAGTCTTTCATCCATTTCTATCTATTGTCATTCATCTATCATCCCCATGTCAATGTTATGCTATTGAATTGAGCAACCAACATTCATCCAACAATCAACCTTCAAAATCTTGCATTCTCATGCAGGTGGAGAAGAGCCATGGAGGTCAATCAAGTCTAGTTTGAAAATTGGTTTGCATTTCCTTTGTTTATTTTGTTTTCATTCTAGTTTGTGCTTCATGGTGTTGATAGGGTTTAGTTAATTTGTTGTTTTCAATACATTTTAAATCTAAATTTTTCCCTATTTACACACATCACTTTAAAGAGGGGCAAAATGTATACACCTAAAATGGTTCCGATAATCTAATTAATTAAATACGACTTATTTGATTAATTACCCTTAAAATCATCTACTATTAAATAAATAGAAATATTTATTTATAGTTCATTCTTCAAAATTCTTCAATTTTAAATTATTCTATCTTAATTAAATAAGCAAACTTCAATAGTTTGTATTATTTAATTGTCTAAATCATGTCTCCTCTTAATTAAATAAAATATCATAAAGTTTTATTTAATTATCATATCCCTTTTTATTAAATAATCAAATGTCAAATATTTGTTTCATTTAATTTAATATCTTCTTTTCCTAAATTTGAATAAATCAAATTTATTCAAATAAAGGCAAATTTTCCTCTATTCACTCACTTACCAAATGAGATAAAACATCTAATTTATTTCAACTGGCATTCACGGGAAAGTTGTGGAGACAAAATTGTAGGTAATCCTCTTCAATCTCTTTCCTCTGATTCTTCCTATCATCTGACCTGATGTTTTCATGGGGAGAAACCATTCCCATGATCAGCTCAAGTTTCTTCATCTCTTACCATTGAATCCTCCAGATCAAATCCAGGCCTTTGTTGTGCTGCCCCTTCATAAATTGCTGCCGTGAATCTATAAATACAACCTCATTCTACAAGAAATGGACCTCGATCCCCGAATCTGAACTTTGTGCAATCTTACTTTGCAAAAATAGAAATCAAGCATTCAAGCATTTAGCAATAGCAATAGCAATCATAGCATTAGTAGAATCATAATAATGGCTGCATCATAGTTTTACTATAGCTTCTTTCATCATAGTTTCATGTCCATTTAGATTACAATAGCTTCCTTTTATCATTTAGATATCATCATATAGGATTACATCATTGCATTCAGTAACATCTCATTCTCTAGATTGGAATTTTAACAGTTACAATGCTTACCAAATCTGAGAGCCCCGTGACTTGATAAATCTTTAGAGATAGGGAACAATATGACGCTTTTAGTAGATTCTTGCTTTAAACTAGTTTAATCATTGAATCTTTGATATACATTTGTCTTAATAAGAAGTGTTATTTTCTCATTACTTATTTCACACTTACAGGTATATCACCTATATTCAACATTGTAGATCTACATCAGTACCATGAAGCAGAATTCAGTGAAGGCAGTGAAGAAAAATTGGAGAATCAATTTCCTAGACAACAATCAAATGAGATTGAAGAGATTTTGGATATCAGAGATGGGAGGAAAACTCGTAGAAGATAGTACAAAGAATATCTTGTGAAGTGGAAAGGAAGACCCGTGGAGGATTCTTCTTGGATTTCTTTGGCCGAGGTAGACCGTCTTGGTTTTCCTTTATCCCCAACAAAGTGAGGGACTCACTTTTCAAATAATCCTGGATGTTTGATACAAGAGCATCCTTGGTTCTTGGCAATCTTGCATCAACCAAAAATATTTTCATTTCAATTTGTTCTTGTTTCAGTTCTTGTTCAGTTCAAGTTGGTGTTTCATCATATTTGCTCACCAGACCTTGTGGATCTATGTTTTCATCATGGACATGTTCATTTCCCTTATTCCAAGATTTTAGCGTGATTGGATTTTTTTTCGGCAAGTTATCGCTTCCAAATTTAGTGGCAGTTTCTTGAACCAGCACCAGAATAATTTTCAAGCCCAACAACTAGTTTGATCACTTGTGTATCTTTCCCATAACTTGTAGATCTTGACGGTGTGATTCAAATTGTTCCGTAGAGTGTCCACGACCTTAATTATAGGTCCACACTTGATCCTATGCATTCATCGGGGAGTAATTCAAATTTGAGGCTGACCTGTTCATGCACACATTACATTTTCTTCATCGAAGATTGTGATGATCTTTGGCTGGCACGAATGATTCTAGATCTCAAGATGTGATACAAATCATTGTAATAGATCATTAGAAAGGAATTTAGATGAATATTAGATTGAAGATGTTAGATTTCAACTTGCATTAAGGAGCACATAGGAATATTGTATTTGAGCATGTTATAGCAGGTCTGTGAGCCAAATTTGTAAGCCCAGATGTTGCTGACCGATTGTAATTGAGATTTTTGTTAGTGAGAATGTTTGAATCTTCATTTGCCTCCATATTCTGTGTTGCTTCTATTGTGTGACTCTTGCTGCATGGTCCAGATTGTTCTCTTTGAGGACCCTCCTACCATGGCTGCACCACTTTTGATGGATGTTCATATCCTCATCCAAAGCTCCAATTCACACAAAGGTTTGTCATGTTGCAGTACTGTTCTCCAACTTCCTGTGAGATGCATTTTAAGATAATCCAGTCTATTCTTTCATGAATTCCAGGGGCTTTCATTCATTGGAAAACCAAAACCAAGGTAGAACATTCCTCTCAATATCAAATATCACAAGTGTTATCATCACATTAAAATTACTATCCTAATGATCCAAATACATCTTGCCAAAACAATGGAAAATTTTGGCAAATGTGTGCTCAATCATAATACTTGTGTACTTATTCAGGTTTGAGTTATCCCACAACTTATGCATAGAATGGAAAAAATTATGACTAAAAGGTGAGAAAAACCAACCAAAAAATCTCATTAAATGGATTTACCATGGAGAAGATGAGATTATTCAAGACTTGAAGATGCAAGAAAAAGAATTGCAATTTATACAAGCACTACAAAAAAGTTTAGAACTATAAACTACTGCCTGTGTGGTTATGTTCTTAATTTATCAACTTGTATGTCTATTCCTGGCTTTGAAAACCTTGAATGGAAAGACATGTCAGTAATGTTCATGTTCTTGCACACTGCCTAAAATTGAATTATGTTTATTTCTAAGTATGATAAAACAACTACATGAAACAAAATACAATCAAGCCTTCTCATATTGCTCATCATTGTGTGATCTAGACATATGTTGAAGTGCTGCAACAAAAACACCCAAAGATTTAATTACTCTTGAGTATAAATATGTACTTAATTGAGTTGGTAACCAAGGCAAGGTGCAAGTCCCATTCACCTTGAACACTCACAGTCATAGCATTTCTCAATAAGACAAGGTCAGTTGCAAGCCCTAGGTACATCCGAAAAAAAAAGATTCCCACTAGTGAATTCAAGAGTAATTAAATTGTCAGTGGCAGTTTCAAGGTACCTTTAATGGGCAGTAAGCAGCATAAAAAAGGCAACATTTTAGGATACCTTTATATGGAAACATTTTAGTTTATTTTGTATTATTTTTGTTCTCTATTATACTTATGTTTGATGATTTTTTATTATTTTAAGTGTGGATATTAAAAGAGAGTGAAGGAAAGTGCTTATATTTTAGCTATATCTGGCATTTTGTTGTTTTGTATGGCACTAGTAAAGAGAGTGGAAAGTGAATATTTGAGTTGAAATTTTAGATTTTTTGAATCTAATTAGGTAAGCCAAGTTTTACAAAGAAACATGTAGATCTATTTTTCCCACTAGATTTTGTAGATGATTTTCCAATATTTATGCAGGTAAGATTTTCATTGATAGAATTATGTACATGAAAATGATTTTATAATGACTATGTTGTAGGGACAAATTGAGATATTGGTATCTTAACACGATTCTATGGTTTAACAAATATCCCACAAGTACAGTTTGATATATGTCATTACAAAGCTGAGACTTTTGTTTGTTTATGATTTAGAAACAACAACAACAATTTACAGGAATTGGATCAGTCCTGATCCAATATTTTTAACATTTGAAGTAACTACAGTTGGTGGGTTCTTTGTTGTTAATTGGGGGGGGAAAGTGTTGCTTGCAACTATCAAT
This sequence comes from Sequoia sempervirens, assembly GCA_007258455.2. Taxonomy (NCBI): domain Eukaryota; kingdom Viridiplantae; phylum Streptophyta; class Pinopsida; order Cupressales; family Cupressaceae; genus Sequoia; species Sequoia sempervirens. Next base: position 12,550 of record VDFB02283264.1, read on the forward strand.
AAAGCTACAATTGTTCCTTTTGTTAGTGGACAAGTGGTTTTTTATATCCTTATATATGTATTTGACTGAAGCTTTTGTGCTTTCAATTTAAATCTCTCCATGTATTAACAAATGTGCTTGTTGCATTTCTCCAGATCAACAAACTTGAGCTTGCTGTGAATCTTACTAAAAGAGGAAACCTTCTTGGGGCAGAAAATATAGTAAGTGTCAGCAACTATGATTTTTCTTATTTTAGTCCCTACCTAAAATGTATGCTTTGGCATACATGAGGATCAAATCCCAAAATATTTATGTACTATTGCAGTTTAAGCAACTTCATAATATCAAATTATAAATATTCTTGAGAACTCTAGTATGATCATACACTTGGAACTTATTCTAGTAATACTTGACATATGTTTGAATTCGAGTACTTAGACTCAAACCTCAAATAGGAAATTGAGGGGAATTTTCAATGAATAGTTTCCTGGCACTTTTATTTTTAGTGTTTTGGGTCATTTTTTTTTGCATTTTTTGATTAACTAAATGAAATTAATGCATAATTGAACCTAAAGGACTCCTCACTAGCATACATTCAATTGGAAAGGGAAAGAGTGTATTTTTGACAAATTGAATTTATACTCTTTTTGTTAGTATTAGGCAGAAAGAATTATATTTTTATGATTGCAACTAGCAATATAAATTGGTATCATTATGTTCTTGCAACTTGAAGAAATAGATGTTGTAATTGAATGTTAGTGTTTGCTATGTAGGTTGTCCAACGATTCCAAGAGTTGTTTTCTCAGATGAAGTATAAAGAAGCAACAAAACTTGTTGTTGAATCTCCTTAAGGCATTCTTCATACACCAAACACTGTAGCAAAGTTCCAGGTAGTTTTGGATTTCATCAAAGTTATATCTGCTAGTAGTAGGTCCAATAAATCACACTTTGCAAATATTTTTAAGTTTGAAAAAGCGAGGAAAATGTCACACTCATTATTATTAAAGAAGCTGCCAATATTATTGCAGAGTGTTCCAATACAACTAGGGAAAACACCACCTCTTCTCCACTATTTTGGTACTCTATTGACGAAAGAAAATTTGAATGCATTTGAGTCTCTTAAAATTTCACGATTAGTTGTAAATCAAAATAAAAAAACCTTTTGGAGAATTGGCTTGCCGAGGACAAGTTGGAGTGTAGCGAGGAATTCGGGGATCTTGTGAAGGTTAGCTTTGATGCTTTTAGTGTGTAACCAAAGAGTCAAACTTCTATGATGCTGAAAAGACAAAGAACTTTCTTATGGAAGCAAGACTTCTAGATGCTCGTCCATTGATAAATGTTTGTGATCGGTTTGGATTTGTAACTCAATTTTCTCAATCACAACACTGAGAAACACACTTTGTAACACATTTTTCAAAGCAAAGACACATATTTAAGTCTTGTATCTACTGTAAGAACACCTTTTCTTAATAAATTTTTAGTATTTTTCCTTCTAAATAGTTGTTTCATTATGTGTAAATGAATGATTGATTATGTTTTTCTATGTTTTATGTTTAAACCTCAAAAGCATTGTCTCATTTCCAACACTTTTAGGCAAAAATCAATGAACATAAACAATTAAATAAACTACCAATTGAAAGAGTAGTGAATAAATATGACTAAATATAATGATATGCAATTAATAAACAATGTATCAATATACTACCAACTGATAGAAATCGGTGAACAAAAAAAATTAAATTAACTACCAAATTGATCAAAATGATGATTAAAATTAATAACTAAACACACTACCAATGGACAAAAATCAATGAATAAAAATGACTAAATAAGTGACTAGTTAACAACTATCAATGACTAAATTAACAACTAAATATATCAGTGAATAAAAAATGACTAAATAAGTGACCAGTTTACAATAATCAATGACTAAATTAATGACTAAATATACTACCAAATTGATCAATCAAAACAACCAATAAATGACTAAAAATGGTTTAGTCATCAATTCGATCACGTTATAAATGATTGGCAATAAACTACTAATGGTCATGTCATTTATATGCAGTTTTTAGTATTTTTTTAATCATATATTGTTGTTTCTGTACTAGTGCTCTTTCTCCCTCTTTTCACAAAATTCATCTCCCACCAACATACATTATGAAAATTTGAAAAGTCATAAATATCAATTTCTTCAAAATAATAATAATGAGATTCATGCATTAACTTGTTCTATGTTACTATTGCAACCATTTGTTCATCATCACCCTTGGTTTCAACACTGTGTTCCCTTTTCCCCATGCTTTCTAAAAGACAATTTTCAGCCGCAATCTCTTCAATGTTCGCATCATTATCAAAAGATCCATCCTCTTCTTCCTTTTCTTCAATTACTTCAACTTCAGTGTCCTCTTTTTCAATGTTCTCTATCGCACTCAACTCTTTTACTGTTGCTGCAACCTCTATAATTTCATCCTTCATGTCTTCCAATAGACATCCCTTAGATTCAAGCTTAGCTTCCTCAATTTGTTCATTCTCATCCTCTTCCTCGGTTTCACATACATGACATTCTATTGCATCCTCCTTTCTTGCTATCTTTATAAGGATAATAAAAATTACCTTCAATTCTTGTATTCTTTTGTTTCTTCCTTTCAATCTCGTCCTCTAATTCATTTATTTGCTGCTGCAACTCTATCATCTCAACTCTTCTTTATTCTTGCTCTCTCTCTAATTCTCTCTTTGATTTTCTCAAGTATGGGAATCCTTGGAACCCATCTAGTGACAAAAGTCATTTCCTTCTTTCTCGTTCCCATTTTCAAGGCCTCACAAAGCTATAACAACACAAACCTTCAACCTTCAGGTTTCACAAATGTAAATTGCCTCCTTCGATGATTTGTTCATAGCCACACAGACCTTAGTTCATCTCTCGCATACATCTACAAGAAAATTTCACACAATCGAACCCTTAAATCCTGGTGTAAACTACCTCACGTTCGACGCTCTACCTGCACACTCAAGAATTCTTGCTCTGATACCACTGATGAAAGATACTCCCCTTACAAACTAAACTCACCACAATAACACAGGTTTGCACAACAAAAATGCAAGAGTAAAGTAAATCTTTCCTTTATTTTTGAAATGACATTACAACATTACATGCCATCATATGGGGTTTGGTTACAATCATCTGCAAGTCTACAAATCTGAAATAGATTTGCTCTAGGCTCTTAGGCCTTGCCACTAGATCATTACAACTGATTCTCTCTAGTCTAGCCTCTCTAGCCCGCTCACTTCCTTGTTGATCTCTTCTCACCAACCCCCCCATCTTCTCTCTTCCTGATGGGTTTATATCCTTTCCTATATCTTCTCCAATAAGAAATCTCTTTCCCTGAAACCCCGTTAGCCATCTAGGGTTTCCTATAATCTGATCTTCATTTAATGCTTTTACTCACCTTGCCTTAGTACCACCTCTATTGCCCAACCAACAATCAGGAATGGTTTCCTTGTTGTATGCTCTGCCATCAATCACCATCTTTGTGCCTTAGCCACCTCTCTTCAAACCATCAATGAAACTACTACTTATCAGATTGAGACAATTCAATGTCATGTCGATATTCACCCTCTCGTCAATCGCCATCCTCATCATCATTCACAATTTGCAACAATGATGCAAATTGAACTATCGCCCAATCACCATCCACAATCTATCTATCCACGCCATTGCCGCTTCCTAATCGGGTCCCAAAAAATTCATTGCCAACATTCACTGCCCTCTTGATGTACCTTGTAGCCATGTGTAAATCTCTTACTCGTTTGTCTATCGCCATTGATCTACTCATGTTTTCATCCACCTTCCTGCCATCAGAGTGTTGTGGGGACTTTAAATCCTCTCACTCTAATATGGAAAGGTCTCATCGATGAAGCTCGTATCGGGATGTCGAATAGGCTCCTCATGACCTCCTGCCAAAACATGTTTGTCTCCTTGATATCAGAATATTGAAGGGAATTGCAATCTTGTCAGCCTGAAATCCCATTGTCACCTTGATACACCTTATCGCTCCATCGGAGAGACTCCCAAATGACTCCTTTCGATAACCTAGAGTCTCTTTGATGCAGCTTGTCAGAATGTCAAAGGGACTTCGAATATCATCCTACCAATATATGAACCTCCCTTTGATGTGAATTCTTCGCGACGGTTTACTACTATTGCTTTCATCATCGGTATGTTAGAGAGACATGAAGTAAGGTCTCTTCGAAATCTTCAAGTCACGTTGATAAGCTAGTTCACTAAACATAGAATGTTGGATGAAGTCAAGGTATAAACCTTAACGCGGTAGCTCAATGCCTGACTATTCATACTTGGAAAATTTAAGCTGATTAACCCTTATTGAAAAAAAAAACTCAAATTTTTTTTCGATGCAAGATTGCTCTATGTCGTGGATGCTCCTGCATCAAAAAGCATTCTTGGTATTTCCCTTGAGATGTTAAATTCATGTCACATTTTTTGAATTTTAAACCATCAAAATGACCTTTTTCTCCAAATCTCACACTCACAAGTTCAAGACAAAAAAATCATTTGAAAGAGCCAAGTTTGCTAAGATTGAGTTAGTGTTTTAGGTTTAAGGGTTCTTTGAGGTTATGTTTTGGTTTTTTTGATAGATCGAGTTGTGAAGATGTGGAAATAACTTCCTTGTTTCTATGCATGGCATGTTGAATGAAGGATAGATTGCATGTCACATTGAAGGAATACATAAAGGTTTTAGAGCTTATACACATAGTTCCCACATGTTCAAATATCTTCAAAAATGTAAATTTTATTTGGGTTTCACTCTATAGTGATGTAGGAGTTAGAATATGTGAAGGTATTTAAAAATACCTCAAGAGTTATCAAACATTGTCAATATTATCAAATGGTGAAGAGACTTCTATAGACCTATGCAAGTGATTAGACCATACTATCCAATATCTATTAGGTATGTAATGCTCTATGGAGATCTATCAAGGTTTAAATGCATTTTTGGAACTTCTTAATCCTGATGAATCAATGTATGAGATCACTGATGCCTTTAGAGATCTCCATAAGCATGAAATTTCTTGATCTAGGTATGAATACTATGTGTGAAGAGTTTTCATAGTGAAAATATTCTTATTCAAAGACTAGACACCAAATAATTTTGTCCAAATAATGGGGAATACTATCATGAGAGATGTTATTTATAGAAAAGGTTTGGGTGCATTAGAAAGGGTATTCATTGAACCCTATGGTGGATCTTCTCTCTATAAATGTAAAAGTCATAAACAAATAGAAAGTTCAAATCTCTATCAAACCCCAATGCTTATCAAAACCCTGTATAAGATTCATATGAACCATAGAAGGAAGTAATAGAAAAAAATGGATTGATAAAGACAAAATATAATCTTTGAGGTCTGAGATAACATTGTAATCTCTTATGAAATTGTTGAATGAACTAGGGAGACAATGATGAGTTGATGAAGACATGGCATAAAGTTTTGGTAGTGTCCCAAGTTTCTAAACTTTGTGTAAATTTTATAAAGATGTTTAAATCCTTTTTCAACTATTACAATGATGCTACAAGAATTTTTAGATGAATAATAATGTTGAAAATTTTATGAGTAGTGTGCAAATTAGAGATAATGACATCAAATGCTAGAAGCGAAGGTTTTCCAAATATAACACATCTGTATAAAATATCAGTCACATAGATAGAATCTCATGATAACAGATGCAATGAAGCACATTTTTTTGAGCTTTCTACATAATAAAAAACTCTGGGAGGTTGTAGATACAATACTAGTGTATACCATGAGAATCTAGATTTTGGACACAACTAATTATAGAGACTAATCTTATTAGATATTATTAAACCATGAACAAATGTTGAGTAAGTTTTCATGTTTTTAGAGGATAAGAATGTTTGAGAAACCCTAAATCTAGTGATAAAATATCTTACAAGGTCATGTGATAGCGGACAATGTTGAGAGACCTTTATCAAATGTTACAAGTTACTAACAAATACAAATTGTTGATAAGATTGTAAGGATAGTGCTTGATGGATAGGTTTGAAGAAAATTAGGAAAATACTAATCAAACAGTTGAAGGATCCTTGTGAGAAGCTTTAAAAATATCATTAAAGAAGTTCATAGACCTTGAATAACTTTGATACAACAAAGGTAAGGGTGTAGTGGTAACAGTAACAAAGAAGAAGTTAGTATTGAAGCTACTCAAAGGAATAGTGTTAAGTTTTAAATACCATGTTAAGTGATATTTTGATGGCATATCAAAGGTGTTTAAGGTTCTCTTAAACCATCATAAGAAATATCAATCTATGGAGTACCATCAAGAGATAACAAACCCGTCAAGCAAACCATTGAAAATAAATATTTAGAGAGCTTTGATAGATCTATATTACTATAAATAACTTTGCCAAAGTAGTTTGGATCTAGTCAATTAATAAGTGGTGTCATAAAAATGTAAGTACAAGAAGGGTATCTGTTATCAATCAGATATGCACCCTTTGTCAGATTTGTAGAAAAATCAGACTATCTGTTGAAACATGGAAACTCTTTTCAGATGTGGGTGATCTATGCAAAAAGAGAATCTCCAGAGTGAGCTGGTTCTTTGAATGATGAATATTATTCTAAGTAATTTCTGGGAAAAGGGATAGAAGGATGACTGAAATTAAAACCTATGACTAATAGATAATTTCTAAGACTTGCTAATTATTTAATGATGATTTTGATTTTTTCCTCACAAACAACTTTCAGAAAAACACAATATCTCACAACCTCTCATGAACAATTAACAGATAAATAATTTGCATGAAGACCTGATTTTAAATACAACATGCAACCTATATTTTGAACTTTTTGCATCAAGAATTACAGTCTCAAGACATAACAAGGACTCTGTGAACATAAATCACAATATAACATCAAACTTAAACTGCAAATAGACACATAATTGAGAAGTAGGAATGCTATTTTTATTCAATTGAAGGAGTATGCCAAAATCTATCTGAACTGAGTACCAAAATGAGTTTACAAGCTCCAAAATGTATGAGAGCAAGAAACTCAAATCTGAACTCCAGAAGAAGAAGAAAAAAAAGTTTTCTTCAATATATAATCTCTCTGAAACCCTAATCCGAGCTCACAAAGAAAGCTCAAGGAAAAGGTACCAAACTGTCTCAAAAGTCTGCATAAAAGCAAAAAAAACTCTCTTTTTCCATGTTCACACTGAAAAGCTCCTAAAAATAGGCTAAATCTGCTTTAAAAGCAAATAAAACACCTTATCTCTCCAAGAGGAAACTCAAATCCAACCAAGGAAGAAAACAAAAACAATCTGCTAAAAATAGCAAAGAATAAAACAATCTGCTTTATCCTTGCTTTACATAGTTGCAGATCTTATCTTTTCTCAATTAGACCTAATTTTGCAATTAAAGATTGTTTTTGAAATCTTTTGCAAAATATTACAACTTATATCTTCAATATAAATCTTGATTTTCCCAAAAAATCATAAAATATAGGGCATATCTCCTATCAATATTTTAATTGATTTCTCTAAAATCAATTTGAAAACCAGATAAAACTCTAAGTCATAAGTGTTTCACCCTTAGGCATAAAATATTTTATCATTCATATTTTAATTGATTTTCCCTCAAAATCAATTAAAATAAACCTAAGCATTGGACATTCTTCATTCTCCACTAAGGCAAAGGTATAAATGTTAACATAAAAATCACAAGCCCTAAGGACTTAAACAAAGTCGACCTAGGCATATGAGAATTCGGCCCCTCAAGGTATTATATTAAGCTTTAGATTTTTGATTCAAAATGCAAAAAGACCCTAAGTTCGAATTAGGGAAAGTAGAACAAAAATAAAAGGAGAAACCCTAATCCTCTATCATTTCACACTTTTCAACTTTGAAGTTTGGCTCTACTTGGGCGCCACCTCCATGAGAACTTAGGGTTTTTTGTTGAGCATGCTTGATTTTCATGATTCTTTCCTACAGATTGGTCGACACTTCCTCTGAAATCATGGGTAAGTCTTTCTCAAGCCTTCTGAGTTCTCTTGCTTCATTTTTGAGCCATCTTTTGCCCTTATGGCTGCGGCTATATCACAGTTTCTGATGCATTTTATATTCTTGTATTCTCACCTCTCCCCAATCGCCATGAGGGAGTTCGAGCTGGGCATTTTGGTTTGATTTTGCAAGAGGAAAAATGAGGTTTCCTCTCTGCTTCATGGGTAAGAATCACTGATTGTTCATTCTTCATTCTTTGAGCTCTTTTGATGGTAAAATGAAAATCTCACAGGCCGCACCATGAGCATACTATCTGATGTCTCTATCTCATTTTCATTGCTTTGTTTATATCTTCTTTGGAATGCCATTATGGAACTTCAAGCCTGTTTTGGAAGCTATATGTTTGAGCTTATTGAGAGCTGGCCGCGACCATCTTGGTCCTCTTCAGGCGCACATGGTAAAGTCTCACTTCTCCATCATGTTTCCTTGTCTTTTTGCAGAAACATAAGCTAAAAATCTTCATATACTCTAGCAAGATGCCATTTTATTTTAAAAGTTGAAGGCCATCTATAGGCTGCGCCATGAGCATACTTGTTAAGAGCTTTCTGAGTATTTTTGAGCTCGACCACCATGATTTCTCTTACTTTATGTTGTTTTTATAAAACCCTCACATGGGTATGTCAGAAAAATGGAATATCTTGTCTTAAAATTTGAAACCCTAATGTGGGTATTCAAAAAATGAAGAAAAAACTGTACATTTTGATTACTAATGAAAAAATTGGGCTCGACCCATTATGTATTTTTGCATTTTCTGTATCTACTTAAACTCCATCATATGGGTATTAGTTTTTTGTGAAGAAAATGCATTTTTGAATGTATTTTTTAGTTATATTCTAACCCATCCTTCTTTTTGTAGAAAATCCCCATGTGGGTATATAATATTCTAAAGAAAACACCTTTCTTTTGTATCACTGGTGAAAGCCCACACATGGGTTCATGAGATTCTGGAAAAATTTGTCTTAGATTTGATTTTTCACATAGCATCCTGTACTTTAAGTATACTGAACCTTCAGGTATCTTTTGTTTACATTTTCAATTACCACTATAATGCTATTTTTCCTTGCACACATAAATCCTTTTAATTGAATCTGTAGATTAGTTGCTCCAATTCACTCATAGTTATGCTCTTCAGGGATGCACTCCAAACCCTCACTCAAATCATGTTCTTTGATATATTCTGCTCGTTTTGAAAAAGATATATATTTAAATCCTTGAAAACCTGCTCACATTCGTCTATCTGATAATTATAATTCCTTGAAGATCAAGCTTGAATGACAGAAAAACTCCCAAGCAGTGTATTGATTCTTGTAATCCTTCATTCTAATGAGAAACTGGGACTTCTCTTCACTTGCCTTCATTATGTAAAGTTGATTAATGCACAGTTCCTTTCTCCAATGAAAATCTGAAACAATACCTTTGTTCTCTTTTATTGAACAGTGCTTCTTGTAATCAAGCATTATGTATGCCTGTTCACTTATCAAAAACATAACACTACTGTAGCTTTGCAAAATATCATGAATATGATGAACAAAAATACTATGGCAGCAATGTTGAGATTTGCACTCAGTTGAATTAATGAACTGATTTAAACCAACTGTTCACCTGTAGCTTTGAAGCAGTACCTACTTGATTGTTATGAGTGAATGGTAGGTTTGATGGTTTAATGAATGAATATTCTTTACTCTTTCAGTTGTATAACATTTCCTTTCTTGAAGAACATGATGATTGCAATCCCTTCTCAACCCACTTGTAATGAATAAGGGGCAGCATGTCGAGCTCTACCCTTGTGGGAGCCCATTTTTCTCCACATGCTTGGTCTTCAAATGATAATCAGCTTCATGATTTTCCCTATACTTGCACAAAGAAACAAACGATGTTAGCATAAAAAAATGACAATATATGATGATGTTGATGTATCTCTTCCAGCTCATGTTTCTGCACTTTTCTTGATTGTTTCAGTGCATGATTAGTAGCATAATACATTATCGTTGATGGTTCATGTAGGTATATTCATAGTCGGAGATCTAACATCCCTTTCTTCCTTCCTACAGGTCAATGGAGCTCGAAGAAGACAAATGGTGCACCACTTCTGCGTCGGCCATCAATCAACAAGCAATGATGATTATGTTTATACTTACATGATTGTTCCTTTTATGCATCTTCCATAGTGTAGTGTGATGCTTATGATGTACTATAACAATTACATCCATGGCTTGTGTGGATATTTGATTTCAATCTTATGCTTTTCATTTTGAAAAGAAAAATGCATCTCAATGCAAATTTGTACTATCATTTGAATTCTTGCAGTCAAATGAAATTCTGTAAATATGAATTACTTTATGAAATAAATGAAAGCAATCTGAAATGCTTTATTATTGTATGCTCAATTTTGTACTCCATTTGATTTTGAAACATTGAATAACAACTTTTGAAATTCTGATTCCTCTTTTCAAAGCATAACTGTCACTTGATAAATAATGATAAATAAGATGCAATCAACACTTAAGCATAACGTAGAAATAACTGTAACTTCACTTAAGATATAACAGTATTTAATCCAACTCCACCAATTGAGTTGAAGCGAAAAATTGGTAACAGTATCCACATAGCACAAAATAAGCAATGAGAGATTGTAGAGACATTTTTAAAGGATTTCCAAACCTAGTTAAGGTTATGAATTCCTTTAGAACTTCACGAAGGACCTGCATAATAGGTTTAAGGGTAAAGTGTGTGCCAATGAATGAAAAATAATATCTCTAGAGGGACTTTCAAGTATAATAAGAGCCATAGAAGGTAGATGTAAGGAATACAAGAAATGTTTGTGTTTGCAAGACTTGTATTATTAAGAAACCTGTGACAATTAGAAAAGGGTATCTAATGATTGTTGTACCAATTATGTGTCCACGATTTTATCTCATAAGTTAGAATAATTGAGAAAAAGATGGGAACATGCTCCTATTTATGTGCTAAGATTATTTTAAGAAAAGTAATGACTTGTAAAAGCACTTGCTAGAATATTTTGTCATCATCCATTTATCTAGGAAAGTAGAGATAGTTGTTGAACCTTGTTAGAACATTTTTAGGACTTTTGGTTAGAGACAACTCATTATCAACACTTTTTACCACACCTAAAAGAGGTTTTCAAGGAGATAAAGTATGGAACATGTCTCTCCAACACCCACATAAGGTTTGACTCAACATTTAATGAAGGCAGTTAATAAAACATATTTCAACCAAGGGATGCCTCCTAAATCATCTCATGTTTTTTTGTATTCTCCTAGATATGTATGACATAAGGACAAGTAATATTCTTTGGATTTTGGTAATATATTGATGCACCTCAATAATCAAGATTCCTATTAGATTGTTAGTTGTTGCATCTCCCACATTTATCAATAGGAAATTATAGCTTCTTAATAATTAAATGAAATATTTTTGAGCTCTAATTCAAGTAATCCAACACAAGAATTGACACAAATTTCAAGAACAATGTGTTGATTTCATTAATCAATCTTTAATGTTACAATAACAACTTCAAAAGAAAAATTTAACATTCAAAAAACATAGCTACATGCAAAAATTCACCAAATCTGATTCAAGAAAACTCCAATTTTTTCTTCTATAGTAGCATATGTAGCCTCAACCTCTGTCATTACCCTCTTGGGCATCCCAACATAGCTTTACAGGTACTCTTCTTCTTGAACTCTTCAAATTTTCTTCTTTCCCTCTCAATCTCTTCTTCTCTAGTTGGAGCGTTGGATTTTTTCCCTCCAAGTACAACAATAATATTTCAAAATGCCTCCCCAAATGAGGCATTGGATTCCTCATGCATGCATGTCTAGAATCTGGTATTAAAAATTTTGTAACTCATGTTGGAATTGAAGACCATAAATGCTCTTGTAACCTCCCATCATAATTTTGGCTTTCTAATTGGCTTCTAGCTGTGTATGGGTCTAAAGATTCTGTTCTAGACCATTTTTAAATATTCCAAAACTTAATTTTACCAAATTTGGTGTTGGGTTTTCAAATTTGCATATTTTGGCAATTTCAACACATTAATGTGCACCAAATTATAATTCATCAAATTACAATTTTTGGGCTAATAAATAAAATAATGAACAACATTAATTTGCCCCCATTTTTACCCACATATAACATTAAAACATTGAAATACTCAACCAATTTAATAAATAAAAATTTCCAAGCTTCGAGAGTTCCCAAATTGAGTGCTAGAAAATTGCTTACAATAAGAAACCACACAAGAAATGAAAACATTAAAAATAAATATTTTTGGGGATGCAAGATTGCCTGGTACTTGGATGCTCCTATAATATATAATTTTTCATTAATAATACATTATTTTTTATTAGTTAAGCAGGGAAGGGCCCTGATCCCATGGTTACAGCCAAAAGAAAAAAAGGAACCAAAACAAGGTGGGAAACAACACCACCATCAAGAACCAAAAAACAACAACCAGAGTGGCACGCAGGCCATCATTCAACATTGTAACCATAGTCTAGCCAATATTAATAAAAAACAAGAAGTTTCTACTAGAAAACTTAAATCTACGTAAACCATTTATCAAATCAACAGTGTCCTAGGTAGTATTGAACCATAATAGGGCTATTATAAAATAGCAGTCCAAGATTTGGAAACAAAAAGATAAAAAATGAATAGCAGTCATAGAAGTAGCAACAAGAAGCCATTACTTGGCCTTCTTCAGCAAGTCCCCATATTCGCCAATGAGGCAAATGTACTCCCTCTAGTCAGGTCCCTCAGACTCGTCCAACATCTTTAAAACATCAGGCTTCCCCTATTTTTTCAACTTTCTGGAAATTCCAGTTTCTCTAGAAACAACTCCCATCATCACCCTCCTCATCAGTTTATTGGTTACCTTCATTAGCATAACTAAGTATTTCTCCATATTATCCACCTGAACTTGCATAAAAGTTAGTCTACTCTTCATAAAATCAATGCTTGAGTTCTTTGTATTAGTCTCCATGCCCATATTCCCTGCATCCTGCACATTCTCAATATCATTCTTTTGTTCCTCTTCTCTCTCAATTTGTTCCTCCTCATCTCTTCCTTTTCTTCATCAAATCCTTCTTCCTCCATATCATATGCAGAGTCCTCAAAATCCATATCAATAGAATCTTCTTCCTCCTGGGCTTTAAACTCTTTGAATTCCAGGTCTTCCTCTTCACACACAGTGATTTTTTGTTTGCCTTTCTTTTCTTTAGAAGCAACTTTAGCCAAGTGGGTAGACCTTCTACCACCACTTCCTCCACTCCCTTGCCCTTGTGTGTTCTCCTTCAACTCCTCATTATGCACACCTTCCTCAGATATAGTAATGATATCACTAGGATTGAGATCTCTTTTGAATTTCTTTGCCTTGGGAAGGTCCAGTAGCAAAGGTGAGTGTTTTCTCTTTTTTGACGTAGCCTTCATGAGCTTAATCTCAAAACACCTTTTTCCTCTCTTTTCTACATCACAGGAGTAGAAGGGTTCGAGACATTGGTCATTGGGGATGGGCTTTTAGCAGGAATTAGCACCCTCCTAGCAACAACTAAGGGAGGCGGGCAAGGATTAGGTGCCACAGTAGGAATTTCATCAATAGGAGGTTCCTCGTTATCCCCATCAAAGTGGTTAGGATTATCATTTCTAGTAGCCAAAGGGTTACCATGAGGGTTAAGAGAAAGAGCATACTTATATAGGGATAACATTAGACCTTGGTGTAGGGGAGGACTAGCACCCTTCTCTATATTGAGTTGTAGAGAAGATAATAGGTAAAAGGGTAAATTGTTTCTCTCTCCATGCCTAATATGATTGATTAGAGGGAAATTGTATGCATGTACCGACATATATCTACCTTTTAAAGTAAAATACCACATGAAAAATAGGCTAACCAAAGCATAGGGAGGTGGGAGTTCTAACCTAGCATACCCATTTTGGAAATGTTTTAGGTTCTCCCCTTCATGCAGGAACTTATCCACGAACTTCTGATAATAAGCCCCACTCTTCTTTGCAACTTTAATCCCTTGGTTTTGTAGATCGGTCACTTTCGCTATGAACCTCGTTGTAACCTCAAAATTCACCGCTCCAATGGTGACACTTCCTTTCCTCTAGGAATTGGTAAATTTGGCCATTAAATTCTCATTGTAACCCTTCAGAGATTAAAAAAAAGGAAGGTCATACCAACATTTTCAAAAAGCCTCCATAAATCCACATTCTACTTAAGGGCCTTGCAATTAGGAGGCTCACTATGCTTCCCTGGGCCTCCCATTTTAACACTCTACAAATTCTTTGGCTGTTGCGAGCTATTCCTCATAACCACCCACTTCTTCGACTTTCTTTCCTTATTGGAGAAAACACTATTTCTCTAAATAACAAAAAGAGCCCATAAAAAATGTGGGATCGAGAAGTTTCTTTTAGGGAAGACCAACAACACAATTCTTGATACCACTAACTCATCATTTTTATTAAATTTTTTAAAATCCTCATTTAATTTCATTCCTTGCAAAACTTTACAAATTCAGGAAGGGCTAACAATAGGCATTTCGGCACGATTTGAATTGACAACCCTTATCAACTTGAAAATATTCATGTGATCCTCGATCACCTCAGGAAGGGAAGAATGATTTATTTTACTTCCTAATGATATCATCAGATACAACACCGTACCCCCAATATCAACATAACTCTGCAAGCCTTTAAACACAACATGACTCCCATGCTTCCTGCATAGCTTCAACATATCATCTTTGTAAATTGTAATCATTTTAAAATTTATAATTTAGTATCAAGTCTCTTAAATACTTAGGCATATTATTATTTGTCTAGTGGGTCCACCCCATACACCTCAGAGCCACATTGGCGACATAGTTAGCAACTTTGTTGCTCTCTCTGTAGACATGTTGCACCCTGCAGTTGGTGAAGTAACTCTTCAGGGCTAGGCACTTATCAATTATATTTTTTAGCTCCCATGGTGGCACAACCACTCCATTCAAAATATCCGCAATGAGCTTGGAATCCCCTTCTATTATTACATTTTTAAAGCTGAGCTCCTTAAGGGTTTTGAAGCCCCCTAGCACAACCATAACTTCAACTTTATTATTAGAACAAACACCCATATTGACACCAAAGCTTACTATGCATTCCCCTTTGTGGTTTCTGAGTAGACCCCCTACCCATACTATTCCCAAGTTTCCTTTTGAGCACTCATCAAAGTTACACTTTATCCAATTAGTATGAGGAGGACTCCACAATAGCCATTCTGGTTAGCATCATAGACCAATTTAGTTTAGTAAGATCCTTCCTTATACCCCAATTCTACTTAATCCTCATATCTTTGTAGTTAGACAATGCTTTGGAAAAACTGTATCTTCCAGCCTCAATATTTTCCTTAATTTGTGCTTTTATAATCAAGCTTACTTCCCAACTGCTTCTGTCCACTTCCCTGAATATCTTGTTATTCCTTTCCTTCTAAATTCCCCAGGTAACAAAGGGCGGAACTTGGTTCTAGAGGTCAACAATAACATTGTGGGAAAAAGGACAATTCGACCAAATTTCTATAAACACTTCATTGAGTGAGGAAACACCTAGTTTGAGGACAACAACAACAGGAAGAAGGACCACACCTCCTTGGAAAATTAGCAGTGAAAGAAGATGTGCATAATTGAATCCTCTTCTTTCTTACAAAGGGAGCATCTGTTAACCAATTGGAATCCCCTCCTAACCAGGTTGTCAATTGTAAGAATTTTTCCATGAGCAGCAGTCCACTAGAAACAGTTAATTTTAGGAACCAAGTTCTTTAACCACACCTTATCCCAAAAATGGTCTGTAATGACATCTAGAGGCTTCACTAGTTCCTCATATTCCTTTTTAACCAAGAAACAACTTGAAGAGCTACCTTTCCAAATCCATTCATCTTCCCTTTCTCTATCAAACCACTTAGCCTCCCCAATTAGATTGTGCATCCTTAGAAGGGTCAGGTCCTAGTTGACCTGTTTCTGGCCTCTTAGATTATCCCTCCTTAATAGTAATTTGAACTCCTTCCAATTAGGTTCCTCCATCTCCTAGTTAATATAGTTGGAAACCTTTTTTCCACAAATTCTGGTTAAGCTTTGTTTGAGAGGATTCAGTTCCTCAATTGAAGACAAGGTAGAAGTCTCAATCCATGGGTCCTTCCAAAAGTTAGTATTATTACCATTACCAATTCTCTTTCTAACCCCCAGTTTCAACACATTTTTAAATTTAACAAGATGATTCCATAAAGCAGAATCACTAGGCAGGTCAAACATAGAGAGAAAACAACCAGGATTCCTGTTCCTCAAGTACTTGGCTTAGAAAAATTTCACCCAGTCTTTAGAGCCTTCAAGAAGATTCCATCCAATTTTTGCAGTTAGGGATTTGTTTAGCAAGGATATTCTTCTTATACCCAAACCCCCTCCCCTTTTGTGAGTGCACACTTTTTCCAAACTGACCAGGGACAATCTATTTTTTTCTTTAGTTCCTGACCACAAAAATCTTTTCTAAATCTGTTCTATCTTTTCCCCTATAAAGGCAGGAATTTTTAAGAGAGATAGGTAGTATATCGAAATATTCTTAAGGGAGGCTTTCAATAGTTGGACCTTCCCAGCAAAGATAAGAAGATTCCCCTTCCATCCAACTAGCTTATTTTGAACTCTTTCAATTAGTTGATTCCAGTAGTTATTTTACAACTTCTTGGAGATCAAAGGTAGGCCAAGATAGGCATTAGGTAAGGCAGCTTCCCGACATTCCAAAATTTTCACCACTCTATCCTTAATCTGTTGGTTCATGTTGAAGAAGTATATCTTGCCTTTTTCATAGTTTATACACTGGCCATAAACAACAACATAGTCATTAAGAACCTGTTTCCAAAGTCCAACTTCCCCCATCGAGGCTTCCCCAAACATAAGAGTATCATCAACAAATTGTTGATGGGAATCAAGCATAAGAGACAAGGCAACTTTAACACCTTTTACAGCTTTAGAGTTCACCAATTTTTGGATGTTCCTTCCAAGGACTTCAACAACAATTATAACAAGGTAGGGAAAGAGGGGATCACCTTGCCTAAGACCACGACCATAAGAGAAAAATCCTTGGGGGACACCATTAACCAGAACAAAGCACATGGGGGAGGTAACACAAGCAAAGATCATCTTAAGTAATTTTCCTTCTATCCCAAACTTCCTGAGAACAACAAAAAGAAACGACCAAGAGACTCTATTATAGACCTTATAAATATCAATTTTGAAGGCCATCCCAGGTTTCTTAGAATGGTCCATTGAGTGAATAATTTTGTGGGTGGAGATGACAACATCAAGGATGTTTCTTCCCTAGACAAAACCTTTATGGTTTGGGGCAATCATTTTACCAAGCACCAGTTTGAGCCTTAACACCAAAATTTTAGAGAAGATTTTATAGACCGTATTGCAAAGGCTTATAGGTCTATAATCCTTCATAGCAGAGGCTTCAAAATTTTTGGGAATAAGGGCTAAAAAGGTGGCATTCAGCTGGTTAAGAATCCTGATCGACTTAAAGAAATCTCTAGCAGCATTGAAAAGGTCATTTTTGACAATATCCCAGTAGGTCTGGAAAAAGGTAGGAGGAAACCCATCCGGGCCAGGAGATTTAAAAGCTCTGAAGGAGAACACAACCTTTTTAACTTCTTCCATAGAAAAAAAATTAGTCATCATCTTTAAATCAATATTAGAAATAACTTTAGGGATCACCTCAAGAAAGTCATCATGTACTTGATTTACATTGGCATGTGCCATATGGTGAGAGGAGAAGAAGCTAACAACTTCCCAAGCAATTTCTTTTTCAGTGGTAACCATGGAGCCATCCTCTTTTACAAGTGATATGATCATGTTTCTACTTTTATGTTTCAAAGTGGATTGGTGGAAGAATTTAGTGTTCCTATCCCCTTCAGTTAGCCATTGGACACATGAATTTTATTTTAAAAATATTTCCTCCTTTTTGTTTATCTTAAACGATTGAGATATGAGGTCTCTTTCCTTAGCACATATCTCGTCATCCACCTAACCAACTTCCATAATATCCTGAACTTCCTTTAAGCTATTTCCCAGGGTATTCTTTATCTCAAAGATATAACCAAAGGTCACCCTTTCACTCTTGGCTTTATTCTACTTAGTTTTTCCACCAGACAATACATTAGAGTGTCAGTTATAGGTTCCTCCCACCATGTTTTAACAAGAGTAGCAAAATATGGCTGGAGACTCCACATTAATTCAAATTTGAATGAGAAAGGTCCCCTATTATAATCCACGTTTATTTTTAGCACCAAGGCATTATGATCAAAGCTAGACCTTGGGAGAGTAGAAAGAGCTAGGAATTGGGAGATATTCCAATTGGAAGAGATCGGAAACCTATCTAATTTGACTTGGATTAGATGGTTTCCATTCCTTCTATTGGACCAAGTGTACTTAGTGCCTTGGAGAGGGATATCTATAAGACCACTTGAGTTTAAGAATTCTACCAGCTCCATCATGCTATTCGAGTAGTTGTCCTGGCTCCCTAACTTCTCTGAAGGAAGGAGAGGGGAATTAAAATCCCCTCCCAACATCCAATGGTCATCTTTTATATAAGAAATAACATCATTTAGCTCTTCCCAAAGTAGTACTCTATCCCTACTCAAATTTGGGGCATAAATATTTATTAAGTTCCATTTCTCTTAGGAAGTCAAGTCTTCAAGGGTAATCATCAGACTGTTCCTACTAGCTGAGCACAAAGTTCCTTTTAGTTTAGAAGGATTCCAAAGAGTAGCTATACCTCTAGAAGCTCCTTCAACCTCATAAACAAAATAATTTGCACCAGGCCAGATGCTCAAAATAGCCTTATCAAAAATATCTTTCTTCATCTTAGTTTCTTGAAGGAGGAGAACATCCACTTTATTGTCAAAAATACAAGTTTTAACCAAGAACTATTTACACGGGCTATTAAGGTACCTTATATTCTAGGAAAGATACTTCATAGATAAAAAAGATACAACACCACCTTATCCCCAGAGAAGCATCCAAGGCTACTTCTTTTTGGGCTTTGACCCTGCGATCGAGTCCAAGGTTCTTTGTTTTCCAACAGCCACATCCCTCACAGTGTCTTTAGTTTTGGAATCCTTTTGGGAAGGTCTTCCCATCTTATTCCCCCCCCCCCCAACATCTGAATTCTTTTTCTTTTTAGATTTAGTTGGTACTTGAGACCACTCATCCTCATCCTCTTTATCACTAGACTGAGGAAGAAAGCCTAATAAAGCCATAAAATCACTCAGGTTTCTTGCCCTATTTTGGGATAAGAAATGCATGTCCTCCATAGACAAGTTTGTATTAGGATGCACATACTCACCTTCTTCAAAATCATCTCCCACTCTTGAAGTATGAACCTTCTCCTGGGGAGCCTACACTTTTTCCTCCATAAGAGATCCCATCTTAGGTTCATCCTCAATATTAACTTCACTCCCCCCATTCGGCTTCACCATTTTTAGAAAGCCTAGGGTTGGTAAGCTAGAAATAGGGGTAGAAACCTCAAGGTTTAGGAAAACTGAGTCATTAGTTACAATAAGAGGATTAGAAACACCCCCCTTGCCCGGGACAGGGTTATCCTTCAGTTGGGGAACAAAAAAGCCGAAACAAGAGTTGTAGAAGGATGAGCAACAAAACCATTTCATTAGTAGAGTGTTCCTCCACTCATTTTTTCTCCTTAGCACAAGTTCCCTCAATAGGTTTGTTCCCAAAAGAGTCAATGAGGTGACCAAACTTCTTGCACTGCTGGCAGAAGAGACATGCATTTTCATATTCCAGGGGTTGGGTCCAGTTACCAAATTTTGACTTAAGGAGGATTGAGGATGGTAAGATTGTATTCACAACCACGTTTACACAAATATGGGCATACACTAGTCTAGACCTCTCCTAAGCAATCTTATCAATATCCAGAAGACTTCCAAAGGAGTTGGCAATACCTTTTAATATTCCTGTCTCCCAGAACTCCGGTCCGAAAGGTGGACCCAAGTTGGAGTTTAGGCACCCAAGTTAGCCAACAGATTGAAGCCCGTTTCCATTTGTAGAGGGAGAGAAAGTTTTTAAACCCTGAGTCAAACAACCAAGGACCACCAGTTAAAACCTTCAACATATCTTCATAAACTACAAAGGAGAAAAGGAAGATACCTCTAGGCATGGCATATATGGTGACACTACCTTTGAGATTCCAAGTGGAAACAGCCCATTGATGAACCAGTTCAATGTTCAGCCTGTATGCCAAAAACTTCCCAACTAACGCTAGTTTAAGATTGTCCATCGCCTTCAACATCAAAACTTCTAGGACATCTACTTCCCAACTAGTCATTGAGCAAGAAGAAGATTCCAATAACCTTTTACCCGAGGCTAGAGAGTTAAAACCCACCAATTTTTCCACATAGGAAACCAATTCTTCCATAGAGAAGAAAGAGTCAAGCTCAAAAGATGGAGATATGGGCGACTTTCCAAAAATACCCTCAGTCCTTTCCCTAGGGGAAATGACAGAAGTACAAGGAGGGGATGTCATATGGGGAACAACTAGACTGGCCATTGCCACTGTAGGCACAACGCCAAACAAGAAGACAACATTCTTGGAATGGGGAGCCTTCTCGGGCCCCCTGCCGACTGTCCCATGAAACTGTGAAATCATGATAGGGGCCAAAAATTAAAAAAAATAGCCAGAGCGAGAAACTTGCAAAGTAGAGCCGAGAAAATAATACATTGTTATTATTCTATATATTTTTAATTAGATAATAAGGGAAGGGAAGGGCCCTAATACCATACATAAGACCAACAACAAAGCAAAAAATCCTAAAAAAATAGATTGGCAAAAATAGCTACCAACCAAACAACAAAAACCAAGACTAAAACTAGAGCTAGCTAATGATTAGGGATCTTAAAAAGCATAGGCACGTAGGATAGAAACAAGTTAATCATATAGAAATGCATGCCACTTATCATTATCAAAAACCACAATCATAAACTTAACTAGGAAGAGGCTCAGGCTAACAAGTTTTTAGGTAATGGAAAAAGAGTCAAATGCATTAAAGATAAAGTTGCAAGGTGTCATAGTTTTCATTTTGTTTGTTGTGTAGCCAAACCAATAGTTCCAACATGTCCGAGTGGACAAGTTTATGCTAGGAAAGGTCCTATTTTTCACCCCAACATGCCAGATCATTCCAGGCTACATTGTACCAACAATTTCTCTTAAGAGATCTAAGTGCTGAAATGTGGAAAACTTTGATGAGCTCTTTTTCAAAAATCATGGCACTTACAACCATTCCATCTAAAGATACATGATCACGTAGGGTCCCTCTAAAATAACCTCTCTCAGTTTTTAATATCTCCAATCCATTTTCCTGTGGTGACAAGTTTTTAGGCGATGGAAAAAGCGTCAAATGCATTAAAGAGAAAGTTGCAAGGTGGTGTAATTTTAATTTTGTTCATCATGCAACCAAACTGATAGTTCCAACACATTTGGGTGGGCAGTTTTATGATAGTAAAGGTCCTATTTTACACCCCAACATTCTAGATCATTCCAGGCTACATTGTATCGACGATTTCTCTTAAGAGACCTAAGTGCAAAAAAGTGGTAAACTTTGACAAGGTCTTTCTCAAAAACTGTGGAACTTAGAAATGTTTTTCTTATAGGGTAACGTAGGGTCCCTCTATAATAACCTATCTCAGTTTTTCACATCTCCAAGCCATTTGGTCACGGTGAAAGTTTTTTTACTACCCCAAAAACTGTCAAATGCATGTAGTGTAAAGTTGCAAGGTAGGATAATTTTGTTTTGTTCTTCATGGGGCCAAACCGTTAGCACCAACACATCCAAGTGGGCATGTCTATGCTAGGCATGTTCCTTTTTTGTACCCAAACTCTCGAACATTCTAAACTACACTATGTTGATGCTTTCCCTTAAGATCCCTAAGTGCAAAAAAATCTCAAACTTTGATGCACTGTTTATTGAAGTTGGTGGCACATAAAAATGTTTTGTCTAAACCTATAGGTGCATGTGAGGCACCTCTACAACATTATTTCTTAGATTTTGAATACTCAAAACCATTTCACCGTGGTGAAAGTTTCTTTGTTGTGCCAAAAATTGTCAAATACATGCAATGTGAAGTTACAGGGTAGCCTAATTTTTGTTTTGTTTCATGGGGCCTAATTGTCAAGCCCAACACATCCATGTGGGCACATCTATATTGTGCACGGTCCTATTTTGTACCCAAAATCTCCCAAATCTTCTAGGCTATAGTGTGTCAACACTTTCTCTATGAGTGGAGATAGCACAAGGGTAGGGTGTGGGTACATGAGATGTCTATGTGGTTGTTACATGCAATGGTCACAATCACTACATGGACATGACTAGTTATTCCATGCCTACACCATTATATTTCATGTTCTCTATACAAGTTTAGGATTATTTGATTTAAAGCAACATTGAGTCCTCAAGATCCATAACAACCTATGAACATACAATTAGTCTAAGATGCATCCTATCTTTTAAATCTACTCAAATGTGCCAATATGAACACAAAATATGCCTTAATTCATAAAGGTAAAATCAATCCAAACCAATGTGAAAAAAAATGAAATCCAAGATCCAAAGACAAAGTAGATAGGATAAGACTATGAAATGGTTTTCATAAAATAAGAGTTGAATATCCTCAAGAATCTCTCCTAAAGTTGTAATATGATATTCATAAAACAAAACAATGATACCTATCAAGCAGTCATTTCAAGAATCTAAGTCAAGAAGATAATTTATAACCTACTACTTTGAATTTGAAGTAGGATTGAGAGAAGATAGAACATTCTCCAAATAAAAAAAACTAAATATGTCCTCAACCTCAAGATGGTAAATAGTAAGGACATGTGATATTCATAACGATTTTGAAGCTACCAACTTACAATATTTATAATAATTTTAGAGTTTCTAGTTGCAAAAGGGACACCACTTTTTAGTTAAGGAGTTTTACTTGGCGAGTATTAACATTGGTGCATACAAGAATTAAGTGGTGTGACATCATATGCATGGAAGGCTGCCATATCCTTTTGGGGAGGCCTTAGAAATTTAAATAGGGAATTAGTAAAGGATGGTTAGGCAAACATCCAAAATCTTGTTAAAGATGGCGAGAAGCATATGTTAAATCCTTTGAAGAATCCAAATGAACAGTATGAGGTGGGGTCCTAAGTGATGATCTCAAAGGAAATCCTAGACAATTAGGACATAAGGGAATTGGAGATTGTAGCTGTTGAGTGTGTCACAAAGAAGGATGTAATACAACAAGAGATATTTCAGCAAAAAAATGTAATGAAAATGGAAAAAGCATGGAGGTATAGTTTCTTTTGAAAATAGTGTGCAAATGTGATTAAAAGGTTCATAGATTGACTAATGTTGATTAATGTTAGATGGTTTGAGGTGGACAAAGGATTCCCTAAGAAAGATAACCCCTAGACTATAGTGGTATTGAAATGACATTAGAAACTTGTTCAAGAGAAGACCCGAGGAAGGAAAGGAGAAAAATACATAAGGTTCTATTTGAGAATGAGAAGAAGACTATGCCATAATAGGTGCTATTGAGTGCTGCTCAAAAGAGTGGGTAAAGGGAGTGGGAATTGGAACCACCTCTAAAAGTTAGTAGGATAGTCCAACAGATATGGGTGGAAGTTGTTTGGTGGAGTGCATGTCAATAGTGGAATGTTTGGTAGAAGCATGGATTGAAGGGGAAAAGGCTCATGTGGAAAGTAAGTAGGAGAAGCCCATGTTTAAAGGCTTGTAGGGTAGTGATATTGAGAAAATTTATTGACAAGGAGTCAACCGGTGGGAAGTAGTTTGAGGAGTGCCAAGTGGTGAAAACACTCATAAAAAAAGATGAAGTGAAACTAAATGGTGTGTATTATGTTGTGGCAAGAAAAAAGCTATGCTATTGAGGTGATTTTACATGGAATTCAAGAAGTGTAGATGGATAGAGAAGCCATAGTTGGAAGGAAGATAGTGGATGAGTAGTAGTTGTGTAGTAGAAGTAGGGGTTGTGATATTGTAGATAGTCAACAAGGATGAAGCAATAGTAGGGAAGAGGGATTGTAGGTTTATTATCTTGAGGAAACTAAGTACTTGTATAGGAAAGTGAAAAGATGGATATAGTAGGGAAAAAAATGGAGAGAAATTGAAGGAGGTGGATGGGACATGGCATAATTTAGTTCAAAAGAGATGTGGAGAAGTACATCATGGCCACAATTCAGAAAAGGAGCAACAAACCCAACTTAGAGTTGGAAGAGGCAAATGAAGTAGGACAAGTCCATTCCAAAGTAACTACACAAATTTTTGGGGCATGTTGTGGCTGCAGTACTAGTTGGAATAATGGTTCTTCAACTTAGCTCTTATTTGTGAGCATTGAGCTTACAAATTCTCTAGTGGGGTGTTTGATCGAGGAACACTCCTCACCCATCTACAATCCTGTATCCACCATAAATATTCTATGCTCATTTTTTTCTTTCTTTCTTTGTTTTGTAGGTTTCCTTTTGTGTAGTTTAACAAGTTTGTGCTTTAGATCTTGTGTGCTTTTGAAAGCTTAAAAATGATTCTATGTTAATTCCATTGGGTTATACTATGACATGCTTGTCACACTTATTCACACAAGATTTTTTCTTTTTCTTCTCACCATATGATCAAATTGAAATGTGTGTTGGTGGCATTATCCTATCTTATGATTAATGTTTGTTTGGGAGCCCTCCAAGATTTGGGTCTTTCTTGTCATTTGGAAGTATTTCATGGATATAATTATTCAAGGGAATTATGTCATTTAGAAGATTGTGCCAATTGTTATTTCAAATCTAAAACATTCCAAGGGAATTTTGTGCCAAGCCAAAAGACCATTGTATAGCTAGAGCCTATTGGAACTATGGTTTTCTATTCACTCGTAGAAAATTCCTTGTTTGCATAGAGCAACAATAGATAGTTCAATCATAATTGTAGGATGGTGTTGGAACTGTGCTACTTTGTGGTATGAGTTAGTATTTTTGGTTTGGATTGGAGGTGTGTTGGACTTAGTTGAAGCCATGATAGAGATTGTAGAAAGTTTGCCTAGAGTATGGTTACTACATCTTGTGTAAAGAACTCTTCACAAATTGTTGGAATATGTGTAGGACATACGATAACATATGATATTTGTAACAATTTTACAGTTACTATCAATTTGAAGTAACATCTAAATAGTAAGGACATATGATATTTGTAATAATTTTACAATTACTAAGAACTTTGTGTAATTATTCATTTATTCAATGCATCATTTTTAGTAGAAATATGGATAACAGTGGTAAAATAAGATTTGTATTAATAAAAAATCCATAAGGCCATACAATTTTATATGTTGATAAAAGTATACAATATATCCAATAAACTCATATAAGCTTGTAAAAAAGCCATATGGACATAAAATGTCACATATCCATAGTATAAAATATATGTTCACAAATGCCACGTAGGTATACAACAAATGACCCTAATACATAGTCATTTTCCACTAGGGGAAGGAAATAGATCGCACCTTCAACTATCGGGTGGATGGAGATGAACGTGATGATGTTTCCTTTTGAATGCACTTGTGCTTGTCGTCCTCTCTTCAATTCTCTGGAGTTCCAACTGATACAATAAAAAGTACATACGTTAATATATATAAATTGAATTGTGGAATAACATATAATAGAATAATCACTTACCACAAGAAAATAATTATTATGCTCATGTCTATAACAACGACACATTGATGATATGGAGTGACAAGCCACTGTGGAAAGTATCAAGATACCAATTAAACTACATAGGAGTATCATTTAAATTTTCAATAATAGACCAATAAAAGATAAAATATAATGTGAAAGTTACTAATCTATCGTATACCTCTGTCAAAGGATCATAACTTACTACTGTTGCAACAACTCCATGGTCCATTGTGCCACGAACATTGGTAGGACTATCTAATGTCAACATCTAAAAATGAAACAACAAATGTTGTTTAATTAGCAAAACTACCTAACATTGTTTTACAACACCATTAATGAATAAAGGTTACCTATGTGAAAGTTGGTTGATGATGAAAAGAGTGAGGTGTCAATGTTGAAGGTCCACTAGCAAACTGTTTGATATCCAAAGTGTATTATGAGATAATAACTCAAATAAGGTTCAACTATTCACACACAATAATTATTTCTTTAATACTGGTTACATCAATGACGTAAATAAATAAGGGTTTGTAGGAATGGTGCATATCATCAACACTCTAACCTTGAATTTTCATCATATTCATTCTACTAATTTAGTTATTCTTACATTTCAGAATAAAATTTAATAAACAAAATTTAATGAAATTGCTGAAATTTACTTGAGTATCAATGCCGAATGTATCATTTAACAAGATATCTATCATAGCCATCTAGTGTGTAGCTGATGTATCCTGTGTAGCTACATCTTGAGCACTCTCACGATCATATATGCAAAAAACACCACAAGTCATAAAAGTGGACTGGAACTCTAGGCCTAGAAGACTCACCCACATCAGGCTCAATTAGAGGCCTCACACACTATATAAGGCTCTGAGTGAGTGAGCTAATCAAGTCTAACATGTCCACCTCAACACTATCCTTCACAACTAAAGGAACAATCACATGCTCTACCATGAGTCTAGCCAAGGGTCTCGGTGCTAGTTGTGAATTACGTTGTGCCCCCACTCTATCATGTGGAGCCCCCATCTCTACCCTAGAAATTTAGATAGTCAAAATAAATTGGAATCTTATTGAGGAAAAAATCACAATAGAGTTTCCTCAAAAAGTACTGTGGGACATCGTAGTTATTGCATGAAGGTTGGTCAAAAACCATCCACCACGTATCCCAAAAATTATTTTTCATCCCTTCATGGTGGGACCAATGGATGGGGAACCTCTTGCATGCAAATGATAAAGGTTGATTATTGGTTCTTAAGTCCGTGAAAAGGGCACATAAGTTGGCTTTGCTAATTTTCTCCAATTTCACTTGCACATATGAAAGTCCACATGCATAAAATTATTTTAATTCCCCCCTCTTATTCAATCAATTTTTTTAAATTTGTGCACTCATTGATCCTATATGAGATACAATAGACTGTAGGGACTCAATAAGGCCTCTCCTATGAGGGTGTATTGTAGCAATATCATTTAACCTTACAATAAATTCTTCAAGTTCTTTTTTGTTTCTTTCTATTTCAAGATCTAATTTTTTTTTTTTGTGTTCCTATAGGATGTCTACAAATTGAGGGAGGAATTTGATGTTGTTCTTATTCATGAGGGTCTTCATGAGGAGATGATTGAGAATTTTCAATATTTGGAAGTGGAGATTCATTTCTTGAAAATTAAAAGAAATCTTAATTATAAATTTACCTAATTCAATCTACAATTTAATTCAAATTTGAAACTAAAAAACTAGAAATACATACCTCTTTCACCTCTATGATGCCTTGGCGACATCCTCGCGAAGATTCACAAGCTCCAAGTGCAAAAATGGGCTATATTTGGCAAGCGTGGATTGAGCAAAGAAAAATAATAGCAGTCCAAAACATCAAAACACATAAATAAGGGGTTTGAGTTGAGTTTTGTTTTATTCACTTTTCCTATTTGGCAAGCACCAAATTTGGTACTCACCAAATGGGCTAGGTATGGCCAAGCCTTAGGTTATGCCATTCAAGCCCCCAACAGTGTAATATCATGAAAATTTTAAAAGTGACACCTTTTTTGTGTCATAGATTGGTGCACATACCTTGTATTTTAAAGATATTTAAAACACAAAGTACACTAAACTTTAAACATGCCAAATTTAGTTCAAACACACAAAGTGAATATTAAACCCTAGACTCTTCACACAAAGTGAATCATACACATGGTGAGTTCCAAAGTGAATGTCAAAGTTATTTGAAACACACAATTCATGCACATAATAGTGAATACCAACATACACTTCATGTGCATTGATGTAACCGAATAAACCATTAATATAAATTTTCCTTTATTGCTAAAAGAAATCTAGTAAGTCAATATTTGATTAAAAAATAACTATTGCATTATTCCTTTGTACTGTGTAATGAAAGAAAAACCACCCTTATATGAAAAAAAACCTAGAAAATCCAAAATTACCTTTTTTGGCAGTTTTTGACAATTGTCATAATTTTCCATTTTTGGTAATTTCGAATGCCTACCCCTTTGAGTTCATTTTTTCAAAAAAGTTCCTACAACTAAGGTGACACTAAATGTCAACTTACAATTCAAATTGGAAACATGAGTTCCAAATTATAAAAAAACAACTTTCTAAAAAACCAAAAAAAATTAAAAGCTGATTTTGAGGCGCCAAATGAAAGAATTTGTCCCTGAAAAAGTGTCAAAACGACTATCTATCTAATTGAGTTTGGTTGGAAATCCAAAAAACTCCTCATAATGCATCTCCCTACATCCCAAATGGACTTCCGAGTCAAAAGTTATGACTCTTGGAAGCCTATGCATCATTCTCCCTTGGTTGAAATGAACACAACTCCTGTAAGTTATTGTCTTCAAACTCACACCACATTTTTGCCTCCACTTTCTTCAATTTTTTTCATGTGATCCAAGTGTTATCTACTCATATCAATCCTTCCCACTATATGAGATACCTATTGTATTGACCTTGCCGAGTGTAGGTAGTTTTCTTGTCCACAATCTGTACAACCTTTTCCTTATGCTTTTGTGGGATTTGTTGCTAATCCACTTCTTGTCCACTATCCTCATTGTGATCCTATCCATGGAAGGCATATAAATAAAAAATACTAAACACATGAGAAATATCTAAATTCTTTGGTAAACCTACCTTATAGGCATTATCATTGATCTTCTTTGTAATTTTGCAAGGACCAATCTTCTTGTACTTCAAATTGTTGTAAGTTCCCACATAAAAAATTTCAAGTCTCAAATAGGCCATCACTAAATCACCTTCTTGAAATACATTAAGCCTTCTACCAACATCTATGACAAGATTATACCTATCATTGCTCTACTATAGTTTTTGTCTCACCTCTTTCTATAATTATAAAATATATTTTGTGTATGATTCCCCATCATTGCTAATTTTTTCCTTAATGGGTAATTGCATTAGATGCAAAAAATGATTAGGATTCCTGGCATAAAGAATCTAAAATGGTGATTTACTTGTGGATATGTTCATGGAATTGTTATAGGCAAATTCAACTTGAGGTAATGCTAACTTGTCCCACTATTTATTCTTTTCTCCAACAATGCATCTCAATAGGTTTCCTAAACTTTGATTCACAACTCCTGTTTGTCCATTTGTTTGGGGGTGATAAGCACTACTGAATTGTATTTTAGTTCCCATCTTTTTCCACAAATTTCTCCAAAAATGACTCAAGAACTTGATATCCCTATCAAATGTGATAGTCCTTCAAACACCATGCAATCTAGCAACTTCCTTCAAAAATAGTTTTGCAACTCGAGTTGCATCATTAGTCTTCTTGCAAGCAGTAAAATGAGCCATCTTAGAAAAGTGGTCAACAGGTACAAAAATGGAGTCATTACCTCGTTGTGTGCTTGGAAGCCCCAACACAAAATCCATACTTATATCTATGCATGGTCCTGTAGGTTCTGATAGTGGCATATACAAACTTGTATTTTGTGAGTGTCCTTTAGCCATTTGAAAAATCCTACACCTAGTCACATATCTAGTTACATATCCTTTTATCTTCGACCAATAATATTTTTCTTCTACCAAAGCTATTGTCTTCATCCATTCCATTGCTATGAAATTCCTTGATTATGTTCTCCGTCATAGACCCAAATAAAATACATTTAATTGTTTTCCTTTGAAAAGATAGTCATCTTGTATAAATTATGCCCCTTTATTGTTCTCCATATTGCTAGGTACTAAACTCTGCAATTGTTCAACAAAATCCCAAAACTTAATATCAAACATATACAAGTCTTTGTTGGTATCAAACCCAACTACCTCATTTTCCATTTTTGTTACAAGTATAGTATGCCTTATCAAAGCATCTATAATCTGGTTTTGTTTTCTAGATTTGTGCTCGAGGATAGAATTGTAACCTTGTAAGAAAGAAACCTAGTTTGCATGTCTGTTATTCAAATTCTTTTGAGTATTCAAATATTTCAATATAGTTGTAATTTATAAATAACACAAACTCCTTGGGCACCAAGTAATGCCTCCAATGCCTTAATGCTATTCAAATTCTTTTTGTAATTTTGCATGCCTACCCCTTTGAGCTCAATTTTTTCCAAAAAATTCCTACATCTAAGGTGATACTGAATGTCAACTTACAATTCAAATTGGAAACATGGGTTCCAAATTATAAAAAAAACAACTTTCTAAAACACAAAAAAAACATTAAAAGCTGATTTTGAGGGCCCATAAGAATAAATTTAGCCCCTGAAAAGTGTCAAAATGGCCACCTACCAAAAGGAGTTTGATCAACAATCCAAACAATTCCTC
Organism: Sequoia sempervirens; assembly: GCA_007258455.2. Taxonomy (NCBI): domain Eukaryota; kingdom Viridiplantae; phylum Streptophyta; class Pinopsida; order Cupressales; family Cupressaceae; genus Sequoia; species Sequoia sempervirens. Next base: position 43,197 of record VDFB02283264.1, read on the forward strand.
ATAATGCATCATCTTGTAAAATTTCAACCCAAACAAGCTTTCAAGTCAAAAGTTATGACCCCTATCTAAGTCGTTGCATCATGCACACACACAAACACACACACATAGATATGAAAAACCACCCTTATATTAAAAAAAACTGAAAAATCTAAAAATTACCTTTTTTGGTAGTTTTTGACAATTGTCATAATTTTCCATTTTTAGTAATTTCGCATGCCTACCCTTTTGAGCTCATATTTTTCCAAAAAAATTCCTACATCTAAGGTGACACTAAATGTCAACTTACTCAAATTGGAAACATGTTCCAAATTTTATATATATA
>VDFB02283265.1:0-39038 GCA_007258455.2 Sequoia sempervirens
CCTATTTGCTAGGTTTTCATCATGGTACTTATCCAAGGCGCCTGTTTACCAGGTTTTCACTGTTGGACGAAGGGATTTCTCTTTACTCTTTTTTTTTTTTTGACTTTTTGACCTTTTGACTTTTGGATAGGAGGGACTTAAGTGTCTAGTTGCATGAAAGGTGATAATCCCACTAGGGATGGATGCCATTGCATGGACCATGTCAAATGTCATGATGCTCATAGATGTTGGTAAGGGATGACATGAAAGGGAGATGGAGTAGGTAGATGATGGATTATGATGTGGATTATGGAGGACAATAATGGATTATGATGTAGATTATGTCGGGAAGATGATAGGGATTATATGGGACTTATGCAAAAGGTGAATGGGGAGGCTTAGCCAAAAGCATGGACCATAGGAAGATGATGTTGGAGATATGTAGGATGATGAGTGAAGGATGAGTAGGAGGAGTTATGTGGATTTGTTGTCAAATGGAAGGGAACCATGACCAATGGTTGCACACATTGTGATAAAATTTGAAGCTTTTGATGTGGATGGGGTGTAGGAAGCAATGGAGATGTTTGCTTAGGAGATGGTGGATGAAGTGCCTTAGGTACCCACATAGACTTTATATTTGTATGATTTTTGTTTGGCTTGTGGGATGGAATATGATATTTTTGAATGGAATGTGCATTTTGGATGGGAGGGGATGGTTGGTATTTTTTTGATGTGGATGCCTTGGTTGACTTGATTTCTTTTTGCTTAGGTACCCAAACCATTTTGTTTTTAGACTTTTCTTTTGAAGGTATGGGCTTATATAGCTTTTTAGATGTACTTGGCTTTGACTTTTTGAAATTTTATTCTAAGGGGTTAAGACCTTTAGAATATTTGACTTTATAAATAAAGGCATCCAAATTTTTATTTTTGAATCCCATGGGGTGGATGGAATGAGTGGAAGCTTTATGTTTACACAATGTGTACATTTGTTGGTCATGACTAGGATATTTAGGGTATTTATGAATGATTGGAATATTAGGTGTTGGAAGCAATGGTGGCAAAGTTGATGGTGGAAGGTGTATGGTCACATGATTTTGGCACTTGTAGGATAATGGAGATGGAATGGCAATGTATGTTTTGGGAATATGATAAGGCTTGTGGTGAAAAGTGGACTTGGGATGCATGGAGGAAGTAACAACATCTTGAGATTGGTGTCCTTGGGGTATGCAATGGATAATGGGACTAGGTGTAGGTGGCACACTAGACATGAGTTCCTTATTGGAAAGACCAAGTGGATATGATGGAGGACTTGCAATGGGGTCGATAGTGGATGATGGAGGATTTAAAGGATCTTGAGTATGTTCATTTAGATCCACATTATTGGTTTGATCTTCTATACTAGCTTGGGAGGAAAATGTCTCATCAAGGAAAGCGGATCTTGATGGGGTTTGGGTGGGATCATGAATGGCATAACAGTCAAGGAGTGGATCATTTTGGGCTTCTTGGTCAATGGTAGGGTCTTGGTCAAAGATGGGTATACGATCAAGTTGCTCATAAATAGCTTCTTCATAGGTAATATCTTGATCATAGAAAATATATACTTTATGGATAGGTTGGATGAAAATGATTTGATCTTGATTAGGACTAGGGCTTGATTTTTCCACATGCTTGGGAGTAGATTCTTGATATACCTCTTGGGTTTCTTGAATGGAATTACAAGTGGATGACTCTTGGAGAGACTTGACATGTTCTTGATGGTCAACAACATGGAGACACGATGGAGGTTGACTTGGACCTATAAGGGGAGACTCTTGACTTGGCTCAAGTGGTTGAGGATGACATGGTTGACTTGAAGGACTTGGCATGATGTTTGAGGACTCTTTTGTATGTTCAAGTATATGTGTTGAATGACATGGAGACAATTGATTCCTTGCTTGTAGCCCTTGGGTGACATCCTTTGTAGGTGGATTGGTGGATTTATGTAATGCTATCAATTTATGTTTTAAATATCTAAATGTAAGGCATTGGTTTGATGGAGGATTAGATGATGGTGGGGGTAATGAAGAGTTTGATGGGTCAGAAGGTGGAGATGCCCATGGATTAGGACTAGGACATGGTGGATTAGGGATAGGAATTTAATTGGATGGTGGTAAGGGTGTATGGACTAGATTGGTGTTCCCCTTTTCAAAGGTGGCATTAAGACTTAAAGGCTCTTGATGTTGTTGCCAAGGTGGACTTGGGATCCTATGATCTTGTTGTGATATGGGTGGATACATTGATGTGGCATTGAAATGATAGGTAAATGGGTTTGGTTGGCATGATGATGAAGGTGACACATAGGATTGTGGTTGAAAGTCCTGAGTTTGGAATGGTGTTTGGACTTGTGATATGATTTGTTGTTGTGATGATGATGAAGGGGTTGAATAGGATAATGACTGTTGAAAGGTTGATTGATGTGGATAAGGGTTGACATTAGAAGTATTGTGATAGGTTGATGAAGGGGAAACTTGATATGTGGATGGATGAGGTTGATATGATGATAGAGGTGACACATAGGATTGATGTGAAATTTGTTGATGTAGTGATTGGACTAGATAATGTGATTGTTGGACTTGACCATTGGCCATGAGGTATCATATTTGTGCTATGAATTGTTGCATTTGAGGTGATTGGTTTTTTTGAAGTTGTTGGAACATGTCATGGACTCTTTGAATGATCTATTGGTTTAAGGGTGATTGGCTTGTTTGAGCTTCATGAAGCATGTGAATAAGCTCTAGTGCTATGTCTTCGAATGTTTTCATGTTGTAAAGTGATGTTGATTGGATTGAAGAGATGATGATGATTAGGATATGATGTGGAATGAGAAGATTGGATGACTTGGACGATGTGGAAAAATTTTATTGGAAGTTTGACTTGGGCAATATCAAACACAAGATTTTACATGTAAATGCATAAACACACACACCAAGCACAATGATAAGTTTTTCTTCCAAGATTAGATGTTATGATTAAGCAAACACTTGAATACACAACAACAAGCCTGATGACTAGTCAAGTGGGGTATGGCCAATTAGGTCTCAAGTGAGTTTTCACAAGGTTGACTAGGTATAATTTGGAAGCAAAATCTTGCCAATAATCCGGGAGAAAGGGGTAACCCACCCTTTACCATCACTTCCCAAAGGTATAAAGTTCTTTGGGGCTTAGCTCAGAGTGACAAGATTTCAACTCCCAAATGAGTGTGTCTTTGGATTCACACACTTACTCTCTTGAGAATTAGTCCCTTGGAGGTGTGTGTGCTCAAGTAGGCCTCCTCTGAAGGAGTAGGACAAAACAAACCAAGTGGTGTTTTCTGGAGGACACACATACTTGATTCACACTTTCATAAAGATTAATTTCCCTTAGAAATAAAATGTGGTATTAAAATAGTTCAAGCACTTACTTGTTCTTTTTTAGATCCCAAATCAAATGTGTGAAGAAAGTGGTTAATTTTAGACCTGATTTTTGATATGTGATTGAAGACAAAATTCATTTTAAGAACCCCAAATCCAAATGTGTTTGCAAACAATGATTGATTTTATGCCCCCAAATTGAAATGTGACAAACAAGATTAAGAGATTAAGGATGGAATAAGTGCACCTGATTATTTTTGTTGTCCAAGTTGATGTTGTGACTGATCCCAATGCATTTCCCGCTCCTAGATACCTTGAAAGTCACCAAGACAAGAAAAAAAAAAAAAACACAAACTTGCAAGCCAATGTGAGGTTAGGTCAAAAACATATAATATGTTAAAATCTAAACTAAATTAAAAAATAAAAATCTAAATTAATTTAAAAAAGTTAAAGATCTAAATTAAGTTAGAAATTAGAAATCTAACTAAATTAAAAAAAATATATCTAAGTTAAATTAGAAATCTATATTTAACATCCAAATTAGAAAATTTTAAACCTAACGAAAAATAAATAAATAAAAATCTGAATTAGAATCTTAATCTAATCTTAAAAACAAATCTAAAAAGCTAACCAAAAATAAATAAATAAAAATCTAAATTAGAATCTTAATCTAATCTTAAGAACAAATCTAAATTAGAATTTTAAATAACAAAAGTCTAAATCTATGCCCAAATGAATAAAAAAAATCTAAATTTATATGAAAAGAAAGAAAAAAAGGTAAATCCGAGATTATAGAAATCTAAATCTAAATCTAGCAACTGTAAATCTAAATTAAATTAAAAAAAAATTTAAATCTAAATCTAAAATTAGAAAAATTTAAATCTAACTAAATTAAAAAGTTCAAATCTAAATCTAAAATTAGAGAAATTTAAATCTAACTAAAATCTGAACCTAAACTAAAATTAAAATCAAAAATCAAAAACTAAATTAATACTAAAGCTAATCTAAGAAATCGTTGATCACAGATTTTATCCACTACAACTATACAAATCTGTAGAATGGTCAACCAGAGGCTTTTGAAGGGTTTCGACTATGAGTCTCGTGGAGTGCAGAGAGGCAAATTAGGACTGGTCACCACCAGTGGCTATGATCTCCGAAGTGATGGTGTAGACTCTAACGGGTGGAGGGCGGCTGGGGAAGATAATGAAGAAAAGTGCAGAAATACGATTAGCAATAGAGACTATGTACGTGCAACACCAGCAAAGGTTTATGTTTACTTCATCTCAGCACGACTTTATCCGAAATATAATGATCTACCCAGTGATGAAGGATATGTGTAGGCCGACTAAGTTGAATGCATAATTCCTAAGAATTTTATCGCAGGAAAATCCAACAGTAGTAGGGGGCAGATGAGGTCGACATGCAGAAGGATGTATGTCGACAGAAATGTGAGAGTAGTGGCCGCGTGTCTTTTTCAAAAAAGAAAGAAAAGGCGCTACCCATTTTGAAGCAAGTGCATGAGCATGCGGCAAAGTATTGCTCTCTTATATGCAGATTGGTTTGTGTTAAGGCGACTAGATGAGGCTTTGCTATTAATCCACCATTTTCATAAAAAGATCTGCTAAATCAGAAACCTTTGGTGCATGTATGGGATCTGCGTGCAATGTCAGGGAGATTTTTTAGAGGCAATGTAACAATGGTACCTGCTGGAGACTTGACCTGTCGGTGGATGAAGAGACCAATGATTTTATTGTTACAATCTCAGCAAGTGCAAACCACTGTAAATAGACAGGATGATGAATGCAACTATGACAGTGATGGAGGATTGATGAAAGGGACAAACGTCCGGATGAAGGCAACCAATGTCAGTAGAGATCTGAATCCAGTGATAGCAATAAGGAACTGATGTGATGATATGATGTGATGATATGTTTGGTTGTTGCCTATAATAGTGTAAGCAACTAGATTGGCGAGATGGTCATTGGTTATTCAAGCCAGAAGACAATAATGATGGGCATTTGATTGATATACATGGCTACAAAAGTGATAGGGGAAACTAGTGTTGTGGAGATGGGCAGCTTGGCATACAATGACAGGGAAATACCACTCTCACAAAAGATCTGCATGCAGATTTTCTAATGCCTGGGGAATCACGCAAGGAAAGCAGCAACACCGAATGAATTTAAAGATATAGAAATTACTTCAACTGTGAATTCCAAAGCAGATAAAAGTAGATCCCTTGCAAAAATTGACAAATGAAAGTTAGATGAATTTGTACCAGCGATTGAGAAAGCATCCAGCTTGCTGAATACAATACCAATCTATGGAAATCAAAATCTCTCACCAAGTACGCTGCCAATGATGCCAAAGTCTGCAACAATTCACTCTCAAAACTTGACAAATGAGGGTTAGGAAATGCAAAATTTTAGAAGAAAAATCTGCAAAATATATGATTAAATCAAAATATGTCGGGTTCACCAAATGTAGATAGGGAAAAATTCAGATTTAATGTATTGAAAACAATAATCTAATTAGATCTATCAATCACAATAGAGTACGAAATAATATGAAAATTGTAATAAACAGCACAAAGGCAAACCAATTTTTGTGCTAATTCGATTTATCTCCATTGCTCTTCTCCACCTGCATGAGAATGCAAGATTTTGAAGGGTTGACAATGGAGGAATGTTGAGTGCTCATTCCTGCAGCATAACGACTTTAAAATGACAATGACAAATAGAAAGAATGATAGGTAGGGACGGAGACTGATTTTGACAGAGTCTGGATGCTAAAAGAATCAACCCCCTAAATGGATTTTGAGAGGCTGCATTTATAGAGCCGTGACATTGACGAAGATAGGATTTGACAAGATTCGACAAGGATTTGATTTTTGACAAAAGAGGAAATACAACGAGATGAGATAAGATTTCAAAAAAGATAGAAATATTTCATTTCCTGTTTTAAGGAAATAAATCTCGAAAAAGACGAGAAGGATAATCGATGAACAATCTAATTAAATAAATTAATTAGATGCACACAAGTTCGGTTTTGGAAAGAAAGCGAGAAGATCTTTTTAGGATTTTATTAATTAAATAAATTTTGGATTTATTTAATTAACATTGAATTTATGATTTCATTAATTAAATAATATAACTTATTTAATTAACATTAGAAATGATTTAATTAATTAAATAATATAAATTATTTAATTAACATTAGAGGAAGGGAATAAATGAAATTAGTCAAATAAATATGATTTATTTAACTAATTAGATGATGACATGGGTACCTAGGGCAGAGCATGCTACAAGATGCCTAAATGATGTAACGCTAAGACAGGTGTTGCAAGAGGACAATTTTGGGTGTCTACAAGGGTAATAAGCCAGAACCTATGGAAGATAGTGACGGGCCTCCCTATCATGTAGATTTGTTTGAACCATATATGAAATACACATATTTTTCAGTGTGTTAGGTGTTAGGGATGGATGCCCTAGAATTCATGTCAATGGTGCCAATGGTTATCATAGCAGATATTCAATATTACAATTCCAGGCCATTTGATTATGCTTCATATATTTCTAAGGAGCTTGCTTTAGGATTGATGGCTATAAAAGGTGGAACTTCTATTGTTCATCTCAGAAATTATTCATTGTTGATGCACTTAGTGCTATATTTTGGACAGGAGTTAGGGGTATGGCCTCCAGAGATTTGAATTTCTCAGATTGGCAAGGAGGGTGAAGCATTGCCTATTCAGTTGTGGACTACTATTTGGGACATCAGGTTTGCTGGTTCTAGTTTTATTCATTTTGAAGATCATTTTGTAAAGACATTGTATAAATTGTATCATTATCCTTGTAATTATTCATTGAATGATGAGATCAAAAGATTCCTTCGGCCTAAAGACTTCAATGAGCCTATTGATCATAACTGGGGAGATTGGTATTGTTTGCAGGGAGCCACATTAATCAAAGTATATATATTTGAAGATGCTCCTTTTATTCTACCAAGGACAGTTCCAAACAGGGTTGCATATTTGGAAATTGTCAGACAGATGGATTACTATAGTGTGATACATTTCAGTTCCTTTAGGAAGCAGGCTTTTATGCCTAGTACTTTTTGTCTTGGCGATTTCATTGTATTGGCTAAAGAGGGATATAATTCAATTCTTGATAGACTATTGCATTATAATATGAAGAGAGGACCAACCAGGAAAAACTTTGACCTTGAAGGATATATTAATTTAGCCAAAGAAAGGATTAACTTTGGAGGGTATCAACATGTACCCTATCCTTTTGATGATATGATCAAGAATCTGGATGAAGATGAAGCAGAAATGGCAGTTGAAAGATATAACTAGGGGCTACAAGATATTGAGATATTGTCTTCTAGACACGAGGAAACACAAAGAGCTAATGTGCCACAGGGTAAAACAGAAAATGTATCTAGGATGAGGACTCAGCAGTATGTCTGCCTAGTTAGAGAACAAAGTGTTGAAAGTGGAGATGTTGATGCAAGGCACATGGAATATAGATCATTTGTCTCTGATGATGAGTTTATACATTCCATAGAGTTCAAGGCATTCTTGTATAAGTAGAAGGGGAAGGAAATAAGGGAGAATGTTGATGATGTTACTTCAGGAAATGAGGAACAATTGTTGGCTCAATTGAGAAGATGTGTGGATGATGAAATGAAAAATATGACACCTGAAGTGGAGAGGAAAATGTTAGAGAGTGTAAGTGTCATGATATTTCCTGGCCTTGATTTGAACTCTGCATTGGTCTTTGATAGTTTCTTGAAGGGCAGTAATGCTACTCACAAGCTTGATAAGGAAAAGGTGACAGAAGTATATGCAAGATCCAAGTATAATACTGATGAGGGATCATTCATGATATGGGATTTGTACCCACCCCATAGGAAATCAGTGGTAATTGATACATAGAAGGCATTTGGCCATGTCATGACTCTAAAAGCTGGAGAAGTTGATCATGTTGCTACTGCAGATATTGGGGTAAATATTGCAAAGTTGAATAAAGCACAAATTTAGTTATTGATAAAAGAAAGAGAAATGTACAAAGCAAATAATGAAAATTTGTTGGGAGAAAATGATAGACTCAAAGATTTGGTTGGTGTTTCAATGGGGACAACCAAAATGATCACTCATGGAGAAAGCTCTCAGGTGAAAGACCACTGGGTAGGGTCAAGTACTTATTCTCAGGGAAGGCATGATGCAATTGTTGCAATTGTCAAGAAGAGGTAGGATCATTTGACATCTTGGTTGAATAAATTGTGGGGAAGATAAATTCATACTCTTACTGCATTGAAGGAGCACACAAGGATGGATGGATGAATCATGGAGAAGTTTCATGAGTTGGCTCAAAGTGATGAGGCTAGCAGTTCTGCACTTGAAGCTGTGAATCATATAATCAATCACCATCGAAATTTCTATGATGAATTGCAAGGGGATGAACAGGGATTAATTATAACTGCTGAGAAAAATGTGATTACATTCTCTGATGATAAAGGTGAATTGAAAGAAGCCACCAGGTGGAAAAATGAATGTGAGTCAATGCTGAATGATATCATTAAGACAGCTTATGCAGAGGATACAACATTGGAAGAAGTGAGCAAGCAAAATGATTAAATGGTCAAGTTGGAAATCATGATCCAGAATGTTGTTGGAGATGCAGACACATTTGAGCATCGAGATTATTTGGACCACCTCAATAAGACTCACTTATTGCTAAATAAAGCCTAATTATTCTCTATCTTTTGTTTTGTAATTTGTATTTTCTATTTCTGAAAGGATGCGTTGTTTCATATTCTCAATGTATAAATGTCCATTTTGAAAATAATATGTGGATATAGGTAGAATAGGATAGGGAATAGAAAATATAGTGGAACACCATGTTTCACAGGGCTGAGACTCTGATGTATGTTTTGAAGCCATGAAGATATCAATGAAAATCATCTAATTTGCTGGAATATACTGGTGTTAATTGTTGTGTTGTGCCTATTGAAAAAATTATTTATGTTATCTCTAAGATTGATGTTGCTTGGTTATCTAAATCAACATAACATGTTTATGTCTGGTTTATCAGTACGTATTTTCCGTATCAGTATGATTGGTTGATATGTTCTTTCAAGGAAGGATTAAATCCTTTTAATTAATCATAGTAATCAGGGAATTTCATTTAGATTAGTAAGGAGAACTTAATAATCACCATGTTACATGTTTATACTAGTTATAAAAAAAAATATGTCAAACAATTTGAATGACCTCCAGAAAGAAGTTAGTTGTTTTAGATTTCATTTGACTCCGTATACTATATAAGGCACTAGTCTCACCATTTCCATCATTTAGTTTCATTCATACTTTTTTACATCTATTAACTGAGCATATTAGGGTTTAGTTTTGAATACTGGTATACAATTTATACCAAATTTGTTCTATTTTGTCCATTTCAATTTGCCATTGTGGACAAATCATGGCATGAAGAGAAGGTCGATAGTCAAGTCTGCCTCATTTGTTATAGGTACACCCGCCTAGGTTTAGCAACACTTGAAGAGTAGAAGGTTTAATTATTTCAAACCTTGTTCTATTACCCTAAAATGTTGTGAAAGCTTGGCAACCTTTCGTGGTTCAAACCTGCATTTTTGAGAGCTAACAAATTGGTGACTCTACTAGGGAATAACTTGAGCAAATCTAGTGGCAGGCAGCCTTGCCTTATAGAGTCATACAAATTTTTAAATCAGGTCTTCAAATAAAGATTCATAATTATGTAGTTTTCAGCTCCCCCATCCAAGTCACACAACTAACAAATTGGTGACTCCACTGGGGATAACAAAGAATCTGCACCTTAATCATAGAGTCAGAAGTCCTACATACAGACTTCGCTGGGAATAATAAGTAACAATCTTTTTCTCACTTTTAAGAAAGTGAGTGGTGACTCTGATTAAACATTACAATATGAATGGAAGAAGATCTCAATTTAGGGGAGGTCATTCTAGAGCTCCTCTTGGCAATAGTAGGTGGACACATAAAGATGATAAGGCTGAAAAAGGTAAGGGGAAAAGTGAGGACACGTGCTTCACAAACAAAGACAAATTATCAATACCTTATGGTGAGAATTGTTTTGACACATGGAAATATAGTTCAACAGAAGAGCCTTGTACCTTGGACGATTAGAAAAATCCTTTCTACAACCCTCATAAACATGTTGAATTTGAAGCTAGAAAATAGGCCAAGTTTGAGGCTTGACTCAAAGCTGAACGACTCAGAATTCAAAATGAATATGACCAAAAAATGGAAGGTAATCAGAATGGACCTACTAATCAGGAAATTCCTCAAGAAGATTGTGAATCTTTAAGTTATGAGGAAGTTAGGGCACGGTATGAATCTTAGAGAAAGGAAAGGGAAGAGCAGGAAAAGGCCCAAATGATTCAAGCAATAAGAGAATTCAAACTACAAAAAGCTCAGAAAATTCCTCACACATCTGGTTTTCCCCCAAAATATTTACCACCCCATAAATAGGGTAATCATGGTGTTGGGTATTCTGAACCACCAAGGATTCCTCACCATCAGATTGGGAATCAATATAGACAGCCAAATCATCCACCTAATATTCCCACACAACATACAAATAATTATCCACCTCCTGGTTAGCGTCATGTGCCACAACAAAATATGTAGTACAATAACCCTATGTACCGATATCATCACCCACCTAATCCTCCTTCTTATCAATATACAACCATGATCAGACAATTTGATCTAGCAGGGTTTCAATTATACCCATATCCCATGGACAACAGTTGGAGAGGTTTAGTACCCAAGTTTACAAGAAGTAATGCTATCACAGCCAAGGATCATTTAAGGAATTTCAATGCCTTCATTCAGGATTTGGATGTACCTTATGAAGATTTGCTTATGATATTATTCATGGTGTCCCTTATTGAGGAATGTAGGGATTGGTTCAATAGCCTGGCAACAACTTCTATTTATTCTCTCCAGATATTTCAGGATCAATTCCTTGAACAATTTGGGAATTTGAGTGCACCAGAGCTGCTCTCCATGAACTAATGCAAATTCAAAAAGGTCGAAATGATTCAATCTTTGATTTTAATAGAAGATTCAATAAACTGTAGAATCAAATACCTCCTGGATCAAAGTTACCAGACTTTGTAGCATTAAGTTTTTACCTTAATGCATTCGACCCTAAAATAGGGTATGAGTTGAGAAACAAGTTCCCAAGGGACTTAGCTGAAGCAAAAAATATAGCATTAACAATTGAGAATAACAGAAAGGTTGCTGGGATAATGAATAAGAGAGACAACCGTCGAGTTCCTCAACAAAATAATAATTATCAATATAGGCAGGAGAACACATATAGGAATGAAAGGCCAAGGCTGAGGTTCCATGACATGCCCTGTAACACAAACTGGAAGGATGGAAAACCTATAACAGATAGGTCGAGAAGCAAAGAAACTCCTGATCCATTGAAGAAGAAGGGAACATATATGGTGAATAGTAATTATTTTTGTGAAGTTTGTGATAAACCACACTCCCCTGATTTTTGTGTAGTAGCTCAGAGAATGCAAGGAGTGTTAATGGGAGATGGAGGAGAAGATCACATGATCTACTTAACTTCAAATGCTTCTCACCATGTTGAGGAGAGGTACTCATTGTCGGAGGAGGGAGGTTATGAGTATGATGTTGCAGAACAAAGGTACAATGTCCATATGGCTGAGTAGCATGTTGTTTCTGACTCTAAGGATGATTATGTAGAACCACAATCTATTGAGGTGCCTACTTAAAATAATGTGAGGAGACTTACTGAGGAAGAGATAGAAAGATTGACTATTGCTGCAGTAGAAGAAGCCAAGAATAAATATTGGTTGAGAAGTAGGACAGTAAATGAGAAGGAAGGTGTCCCTAGGGGTATCTTTATGAAAGATTAGAAAGTTGTACAAGGAGTTTCAAAGAAAATTGAAAACAAACAACATGAGGAAAGCAAACAGAATCCTATCTAAAAGGATGTAGTAAAAGAGATACAAAGAGAAATTCAAAAAAATGATCAGTCAGGTCAAGGAGAAAAAGAAGTGAACAAAGGAGAAACATCAGAACAAAAGAAAGTGATTAAGGTAGAAGGTTCTTCTTTTGATTTCACTCAAGCCTTGTCTCAGGTAAAGATGTCTGTCCCACTTCTAGAAATGATGAAAATTAAGGAGTATAGGGATAGTGCAGTGCAGTTGATAACAAATGAAAGTGAAAAACATGTAGGTACTAAAAATAAAATGGTTGCTAAAAATAAGCAGGATAAAGTAAACATCCCTGAAATCTGCTTGAGTAATGTATTGACAAGTCCACCATAGGTTGATTCTTTCTTTATCACATTACTCATAAATAACAAATTATTGAGGAATTGCATGATATATTCTAGTGCTGCCATGAATATTATGCCAGTAGGAGTAATGAAACAACTAGGCATGTGGGTGGATACATATGAACAAAAAATTTATGCAATAGATAACCGACCTGTTCCTGTGGTTGGTATAATGACAGATGTAGAAGTCAAGTTAGCTGCTTACCCTCAAGTAGCTTACAATATTGATATAACAGTGATAGACACCCCTCCTCAATTCAATATGCTTTTATCAACGCAATGGATGGCGACTATTGGTGGAAATGTCCAATTCGATCTATCTTATGCAACCATTCTTGTGAATGGCCAAGAAGCGAAATTGTACCAGGAGCTGAGGATGAATCAGCTCATTGATTGTGTGCCACAAGACCAAATCAATTGCTTTTGTGATTTGGATTTTGGGAGTTTCAAAATAGAACTTGCACAGCCAGAATTGACTAATAGTGATCCTATGGAGAAGCAAGCATTTACACTAGTGAAAGTTTAAAAGCTTTCAGACCATATCTTGTTGGAGCAAAGGTAGTTGCTTATGTTCCTCATGCAACTGTAAAGGATATTCTGACACAGTCTGAAGTAACAGGTCAAAGATGCAAATGGATTAACAAAATCCAAGAATTTTACTTGGAGATTCAAATTACTAAAGTAGTCAGAGGTTAGGGTTTGGCGAAATTAATGGTAGAGGAAAATATTGAAGCAAATCAGATTTGCAATGTAGAAGAAGAAGATGTAATTGCAAGCATTGAGCATACTCAATGGTATACGGATATCATGTATTATCTTAAATATATGAAGTGTCCAGAAGGATTGAATGATAATCATAAAAGAATGCTAAAGTTGTAGGTTTCTAAATATGTTTTTATGGATGGGGATTTATTTTGGAAAAACAGGGATGGTGTATTATTGTTGTGTCTGGATGAATTTCAAGCTAAACATGTTTTGAGTGAAATTCATGAAGGGGTTTGCGGAGGACATTACTCAGCAAAAACAACTGCTCATAAAATCCTCAGGGCAGGGTATTATTGGCCTAAGATTTTTAATGACTCTTTTGCATATGTGAGAAAATGCGAAGCTTGCTAGAAGCTCTCTGGAAAACTAAAATATCAAGGAGCTTTGCCATTACGAACTTTGCAGGTTGATGCCCCTTTTCATAAATGGGGAATTGATTTCATTGGAGAGATACAAGAAAAATAAGGTGGTGGACATAGGTGGATATTGGTGGCCACTGATTATTTTACCAAGTGGGTAGAGGCCATCCCAACTAATCAAGCTACAAGTAAGGTGGTGACATAGTTCCTGATGGATAATATCATTACTAGATTTGTTACACCAATGAGGTTGATTATTGACAATGGGATGTGTTTTTGATTAGATGAATTCAGAGGCTTCTGTAGCACATATGGTATTTCCATCTCTTATGCAACTCCTTATCATCCACAATCTAATGGACAAGCAGAATCTAGCAATAAGAGTCTCCTGAAGATTATAAGAAGGATGCTAGGTCAGAACAAGAAGGCTTGGGATTCAAAAATAAGGCTGACTGTATGGGATGATATAATTATGATGAAGAAGGCAATTAGGAAGTCCCCATTTGAGTTAGTGTATGGAGCACAAGCCACGATGCCTTTGCAGAACTTGTTACTAGTTTACAAGTTTGTTCTTCAGGAAGATTTGGATATTCCTGAACCCATGGAGGAAAGAATGGAGTAGCTAGCTGAATTGGATGAAATAAGGAGAGTGGCTCAAAATCAAAATATAAAGTTGCAGACACAGATGAAATATTTATTTGACAAAAAAGAAAAGGATAGGAAATTTGGAGAAAGTGATTTGGTACTGATGTGGAATGCAAGGTGCTAGGAAAAGGGAAAACATGGGAAGTTTGAAGCCTTATGGCTAGGGCCTTTTGTGGTGATTGGAAAGAAAGGTGAAGACTCATACTATTTGCAGAAGATGGCTGGTGAGGATCAGGAATTACCGTTACATGGGCAATTTCTAAAAAAAAATTTCTCTTGATGTAACACAGAGGATTAAGGGTTGCCAGTGCATGGAAAAATCTTAATGATCGTCATTGAAATTCTTTTCCATGCACAATAGTTTAGGAAATAAAAGGAACAGGATTTGCAAGTACATGGACAATCCTGATTTTCCTTCTTTTGAAATAAATTCTTCCATGTACAGTAGTATAGGGTCTCATTCATTGCCATTGTCGTTTGTTCCATTCTACTCACATGTTCCATTACTTTGAGTTTGGTCTACTCACCTAGAAATTTGAATCCTTGTAATGATCTTACTATCTTTCATCCCCAGATGGAGGCATTGTTAGAACTGTAAAATTTTGAAATTTTTACAGTATATTGCATTCAAGAGTTCCAGCATTGACTCCTTATCATAAGCATAAAATTACCTCTTTGTATTGTCTTGCTTATTTTCTGTCATAATATCCATTGAATCCATCAAGTCCTTCATTTTTCATTAAAAGACCTGAATCGGCAAGACATAGTAAAATTCTCCTCGACTTGATTTTTCACTAATGTATGTTTGTTGCACACTATCGGTAGGACAATTTTCTTGTTTCGGCGAGAAAAGGAGTCATTTCAGCAAAGGGAGTCATTGTCGGAGTGAAGTCATAGTGATTACATTGTGTTTCCCTGACTAGTGCATGTGGGAGTATATTGGTCAAGCTAAAGGTGTTCGGGAGAATGTGTCGGCGAACTATTTTTTCTTGCTGACAGGCATCTATAAAAAATATATCAGCATATGTTGGGGCATCGATGTAATGTTACAGTGAAGGCCATATGTCATATCGACTAATGCACAATGGAGTTGTTTCGGCCAGACTGATTGGTATCAGCATGAACTCATAACGAAATCATTTTGTCTTACCAACTAACTTGCAAACAAATGTCTCGGTAAGACTTATGTGCATCGGGGAAGGTCATAGCGAAGTGGCTGTTTTTTGGCTGAACCAAGTTCAAGGGTATTCAAAAGCTATCAGTTGGAAGCTATAGAGTCTTGCCAAGTTAAAACTTATGCCGATAAGAGATGTGAATCGGAAGGAAAAGAAGTTTTTGGTATGAGCTTCACCAAGGTTTAAAAGATATATCGACAGAATACTTCAGGGTGAGTCTTGCCGAATGGAGTAATCTAGAGAAGTGATTTCGGTAAGACATTTGGTATCGATATATGGTCATGGTGAACTTTTGTGGTCTCACCGAACAACATGTGGGGGTCACTCTGTCAACATAAAATTTGTGATGTCTCATCGAATGACATATGGTTTTTGGTGGAATGTCTTGGCGATTGTTTGCGGTCTTGCCAATAAAGTTGAATGTGTGGCTTTCAGTGGGAGTTTGCTCATGTCTCGATGATTTAGGGTGGATGAAGGAGTATCTCAGGGAAACATAAAACTATCTACATAACATCTCCCCCACTTTGAAATTCATAGCGAAACGGGTGAAAAGAAGATTGCATCAGCAATAGTAGAAATGTATCTCGGCGATCGAAGGTCAATGAAGACTTTCGGTGAAACAGGATGAAGTCTGCAAGAGGTCTCCCCGACATTTGTAGGTTACGGAAAAGAGCATAAAGATAAAGGATTTTGGTCGGTGTGAGAATATTAATGTCTCAACGAATGGAAAATTCTTTGAAGAATACATATTGGTATGGCACCATGAAGTCTATGTGACATCTCCCTGACTTGGAATTGTCACAGCGACATGAAAGACAGAAGCGTGAGTCATCAAGTTGATTCCAGGTGTAGGTATGACCATAGAATGTCTTGGCGAATGGTTAAGTAAACGTTGAAAAGGGATTTTTCCCCAAATTTGAAATTTTCTCATCAATAGGACATTTGATGTGACACTGCTAGTTTCAAAGGAGGCTTCATTCGTGCTTCATGAATGGTGTGATGGGATAAAACAGTAATGTTTTAATCAATTCCTCATTTATGAATTGATTGCTAGTGAATTGGCATGCTGAACCAAGAACTGAGACATTTTTTCAGTCTGAGGAGCTCAAGCATAATACTGTAAGTAATTGCTTCATAGTTTTTCACATTTTTATTCTGTAAGCTTGAAAAATGGAGTCTTCTAGTTCTGGAAAGGGTAAGGGTAGAAAGCTTGGTGAGAGTAGGCAGTCGAAGGGAAAGAAACAAAAGACTGATACAGAGCATGAAGGCATTGAACAAAGGTTGAATCAAGACCTTATTGATCAATTACCTATTTTAGGGCCTAAAGCTAGAAGGTCCCCACAACTTAGGGCAGAAGTTGATAAGCTGGATGATAAATGCAAGTTTATAGGTGATGTCTAGACTGCTATAAGAGGGTATGAGCTTTTCAATTTTCACTACCAGAGGAGGAACGATTTTGAGCCAGTCTGTAATCCATGGAAGTTGAAGGTAGGGAAATTGGTGTACCCTAATATATTCGTTAATGCTGAATTTGTAAAATTGCTTTCTGATCATTATGATCCAAAACATAAAGCTATATATAATCCTTCTAGAAAACCACAGATACATGTGTCAAAAGAAGGAATTGGTGAAGTTTTCAAATTGGACGGGTTTTGCAACAAGGAAATCAATTGTGAGGAGTTATAGAAGGAATTTTCAAGAATGGATACAAGTTACAAGGGGTGGAGGTTACCAATTCGTAGGGTTAAATAGGGTAATAAGCCAGAACCTCTGGAAGATAGTGACGGGCCTCCCTATCATGTAGATTTGTTTGAACCATATATGAAATACACATATTTTTCAGTGTGTCAGGTGTTAGGGATGGATGCCCCAGAATTCATGTCAATGCTGCTAATGGTTATCATAGCAGATATTCAATATCAATATTCCAGGCCATTTGATTATGCTTCATATATTTCTAAGGAGCTTGATTTAGGATTGATGGCTATAAAAGGTGGAGCTTCTATTGTTCATCTCATAAATTATTCATTGTTGATGCACTTAGTGCTATATTTTGGATAGGAGTTAGGCGTATGGCCTCTAGAGATGAGAATTTCTCAGATTGGCAAGGAGGGTGAAGCATTGCCTATTCAGTTGTGGACTACTATTTGGGACAAGAGGTTTGTTGGTTCTAGTTTTATTCATTTTGAAGAGCATTTTGTAAAGACATTGTATAAATTGTATCATTATCCTTGTAATTATTCATTGTCTGATGAGATCAAAAGATTCCTTCGGCCTAAAGACTTCAATGGGCCTATTGTTCATAACTAGGGAGACTGGTATTATGTGGAGGGAGCTACAGTAATCAGAGTATATGGATTTGAAGATGCTCCTTTTATTCTACCAAAGATAGTTCCAAACAGGGTTCCATATTTGCAAATTGTCAAATAGATGGATTACTGTAGTGTGATGCATTTTAGTTCCTTTGAGAAGTAGGATTTTATGGCTAGTACTTTGTGTTTTGGTGATTTCATTGTATTGGCTAAAGAGGGATAAAATTCAATTCTTGATAGACTGTTGCATTATAATATGAAAAGAGGACCAACCAGAAAAAACTTTGACCCTGAAGGATATATCAATTTAGCCAAAGAAAGGATTAACTTTGGAGGGTATCAGCATGTACCCTATCCTTTTAATGATACAATCAGGAATTTGGATGAAGATGAAGCAAAAATGGCAGTTGAAAGATATAACCAAGGGCTACAAGATATTGAGCTATTGTCTTCTGGAGATGAGGAAACACCAAGAGCTAATGTGCCACAAGGTAAAATAGAAAAGGTATCTAGGATGAGGACTCAACAGTATGTCTGCCCAGTTAGAGAATAGAGTGTTGAAAGTGGAGATCTTGATGCAAGGCACATGGAATATAGATCATTTGTCTCTGATGATGAGTTTATACATTCCTCAGAGTTCAGGAATTCTTGTATAAGTAGAAGGGGAAGGAAATAAGGGAGAATGTTGATGATGTTACTTTAGGAAATGAGGAACAATTGTTGGCTCAATTGAGAAGATGTGTGGATGATGAAATGAAAAATATGACTCCTAAAGTGGGGAGGAAATTGTTAGAGAGTGCTGGTGTCATGATCTTTCCTGGCCTTGATTTGAACTCTGCATTGGTCTTTGATAGTTTCTTGAAGGGAAGTAATGCTACTCACAAGCTTGATAAGGAAAAAGTGACAGAAGTATATGCAAGATCCAAGTATAATACTGATGAGGGATCATTGATGATATGGGCTTTGTACCCACCTCATAGGAAATCAGTGGTAATTGATACAGAGAAGGTATTTGGCCATGTCATGACTCTAAAAGCTAGAGAAGTTGATCCTGTTGCTACTACAGATATTGGGGTAAATATTGCAAAGTTGAATAAAGCACAAATTTAGTTATTGATAAAAGAAAGAGAAATGTACAAAACAAATAATGAAAATTTGTTGAGAGAAAATGATAGACTCAAAGATTTGGTTGGTGTTTCAATAGGGACAACCAAAATGATCACTCATGGAGAAAGCTCTTAGGTGAAAGATCACTGGGTAGGGTCAAGTGCTTATTCTTAGGGAAGGCATGATGCAATTGTTGCAATTGTCAAGAAGAGGTAGGATCATTTGACATCCTGGTTGAATAAATTGTGGGGAAGATACACTCATACTCTTGCTACATTGAAGGAGCACACAAGGATGGATGGACAAATCATGGAGAAGTTTCATGAGTTGGCTCAAAGTGATGAGGCTAGCAGTTCTGCACTTGAAGCTGCAAATCATATAATCAATCGCCATCGAAATTTCTATGATGAATTGCAAGGTGGTGAACAGGGGTTAATTGCAGCTGCCAAGAAAACTATGATTAAATTCTCTGATGATAAAGGTGAACTGAAAGAAGCCACTAGGTGGAAAAATGAATGTGAGTCAATGCTAAATGAAATCATGAAGACAACTGATGCAGAGGGTACAACATTAGAAGAAGTGAGCAAGCAAAATGAGGAAATGGTCAAGATGGAAATTAGGATCCAGAATGCTGTTGGAGATGCAAACACATATGAGCATCAGGATTATTTGGACCACCTCAATAAGGCTCACTTATGGCTAAATAGAGCCTAATTATTCTCTATCTTTTGTTTTGTAATTTGTATTTTCTATTTCTGAAAGGATGTGTCCTTTTGTATTCTCAGTGTATAAATGTCCATTTTGAAAACAATATGCGGATATAGGTAGAATAGGATAGAGAATAGAAAATATGATGGAACACCATTTCATAGGGATGATAATTTGATGTATGTTTTTGAAGCCATGGAGATATCAATGAAAATCATCTGATTTGCTAGCGTATTTTGGTGTTAATTGTTGTGTTGTGCCTATTGAAAGAATTATTTATGTTGTCTCTAAGATTTATGTTGCTTGGTTATCTAAATCAACATAACATGTTTATGTCTGGTTTATCAGTACGTATTTTTTGTATCTGTGTGATTGGTTGATATGTTCTTTCAATGAATGATTAAATACTTTTAATTAATCACAGTAATCAGGGAATTTCATTTAGATCAGTAAGGAGAACTTAATAATCACCATCTTGCATGTTTATACTAGTTATAAGCAAAATATGCCAAACAATTTGAATGACCTCCAGAAAGAAGTCAGTTGTTTTAGATTTCATTTGACTTCGTATACTTTATAAGGCACTGGTCTCACCATTTCCATCATATAGTTTCATTCATACATTTTACATCTATTAACTGAGCATATTAGGGTTTAGTTTTGAATACTTGTATAAAATTTATATCAAATTTGTTTTATTTTGTCCATTTCAATTTGCCATTGTGGAAAAGTCATCGCATGAAGAGAAGGTCGATAAGCAAGTATGCCTCATTTGTTACAGGTACACCTGCCTAGGTTTAGCAACACCTGAAGAGTAGAAGGTTTAATTGTTTCAAACCTTGTTCTGTTACCCCAAAACGTTGTGAAAGCTTGGCAACCTTTCGTGGTTCAAACCTACGTTTTTGAGAGCTAACAAATTGGTGACTCTATTGGGGAGTAATTTGATAAAATCTAGTGGCAGGTAGCCTTTCCTTATAGATTCATACAAATTTTTAAATCAGGTCTTCAAATAAAGATTCATAATTGTGTAGTTTGCAGCTCCCCATCTGAGTCACGCAACTAACAAATTGGCGACTCCGCTGGGGATAACAAAGAATCTGCACCTTAATCATAGAGTCAGAAGTCTTACATACAGACTCCACTGGGAATAATAAGTAACAATCTTTTTCTCACTTTTAAGAAAGTGAGTGGTGACTCTGATTAAACATTACAATATGAATGGAAGAAGATCTCAATTTAGGGGAGGTCATTCTGGAGCTTCTCCTGGCAATAGTAGGTGGACACATAATGATGATAAGGCTGACAAAGGTAAGGGGAAAAGCGAGGACATGTGCTTCACAAACAAAGACAAATCATCAATACCTTATGGTGAGAATTGTTTTGACACATGGAAAGATAGTTCAACATAAAAGCCTTGTACCCTGGAAGATTAGAAAAATCCTTTTTACAACCCTCAGAAACATGTTGAATTTGAAGCTAGAAAACATGCCGAGTTTGAGGCTAGACTCAAAGCTGAACGACTCAGAATTCAAAATGAATATGACCAAAAAATGGAAGGTAATTAGAATGGACCTGCTAATTAGGAAATTCATCAAGAAGATTATGAATGTTTAAGTTATGAGGAAGTTAGGGCATGGTATGAATCTTAGAGAAAGGAAAGGGAAGAGCAGGAAAAGGCCCAAATGATTCAAGCAATGAGAGAATTCAAACTACAAAAAGCTCAGAACATTCCTCACACATCTGGTTTTCCCCCAAAATATGTACCACCCCATAAATAGGGTAATCATGGTGTTGGGTATTCTGAACCACCAAGGATTCCTCACCATCAAATTGGGAATAAATATAGACAGCCAAATCATCCACCTAATATTCCCACACAACATACAAATAATTATCCACCTCCTGGTCAGCGTCATGTGCCACAACAAAATATGTAGTACAATAACCCTATGTACCAATATCAGCACCCACCTAATCCTCCTCCTTATCAATATACAACCATGATCATACAATTTGATCTAGTAGGGTTTCAATTATACCCATATCCCATGGATAACAGTTGGAGAGGTTTAGTACCCAAGTTTATTGGAAGTAATGCTATCACAACCAAGGATCATTTAAGGAATTTCAATGCCTTCATTCAGGATTTGGATGTACCTTATGAATATTTGCATATGATATTATTCATGATGTCCCTTATTGAGGAAGCTGGGGATTGGTTCAATAGCCTAGCAACAACTTCTATTTGTTCTCTCCAAATATTTTAGGATCAATTCCTTGAATAATTTGGGAATTTGAGTGTGCTAGACATTGCTCTCCATGAACTAATGAAAATTCAGAAAGGTTAGAAAATGATTCAAACTTTGATTTTAACAGAAGATTCAATAAACTGTAGAATCGAATACCTCTTGGATCAAAGTTACCAGACTCTATCGCATTAAGTGTTTACCTGAATGCATTCGACCCTAAAACAGGGTATTAGCTGAGAAACAAGTTCCCAAGGGACTTAGCTGAAGCACAAAAGATAGCATTAACAATTGAGAATAACATAAAGGTTGCTGGGATAAAGAATAAGAGAGACAACCCTCGAGCTCCTCAACAAAATAATAATTATCAATATAAGCAAGAGAACACATATAGTAATGAAAGGCCAAGGCTGAGGTTGCATGACATGCCCTATAACAGAAATTGGAAGGATGGAAAATGTGTAACAGATAGGTCGAGAAGCAAAGAAACTCCTGATCCATTGAAGAAGAAGGGAACATATATGGTGAATAGTAATTATTTTTGTGAAGTTTGTGATAAACCACACTCCCCTGATTTTTGTGTAGTAGCTCAGAGAATGCAAGGAGAAGGTGTGTTAATGGGCGATGGTGGAGAAGATCACACGATCTACTTAACTTCAAATGCTTCTCACCATGTTGAGGAGAGGTACTCATCTTCAGAGGAGGGAGGTTATGAGTATGACGTTGCAGAACAAAGGTACAATGTCCATATGGTTGAGTAGCATGTTTTTTCTGACTCTAAGGATGATTATGTAGAACCACAATCTATTGGGGTGCCTACTTAAAATAATGTGAGGAGACTTACTGAGGAAGAGATAGAAAGATTGACTGTTGCTACAGTAGAAGAATCCAAGAATAAATATTGGTTGAGAAGTAGGACAGTAAATGAGAAGGAAGGTGTCCCTAGGGGTATCTTTATGAAAGATCAGAAAGTTGTACAAGGAGTTTCAAGGAAAATTGAAAACAAACAACCTAAGGAAAGCAAATAGAATCCTATCCAAAAGGATGTAGTAAAAGAGCTACATAGAGAAATTCAATAAAATGATCAGTCAGGTAGAGGAGAAAAAGAAGTGAACAAAGGAGAAACATCATAACAAAAGAAAGTGATTAAGGTAGAAGGTTCTTCTTTTGATTTCACTCAAGCCTTCTCTCAGGTAAAGATGTCTATCCCACTTCTAGAAATGATGAAAATTAAGGAGTACAGGGATAGTGCAGTGCAGTTGATAACAAATGAAATTGAAAAACATGTAGGTACTGAAAATAAAATGGTTGCTAAAAATAAGCAGGATCAAGTAAACATCCCTGAAATATGCTTGAGTAATGTATTGACAAGTCCACCACAGGTTGATCCTTTCTTTATCACATTACTCATAAATAAAAAATTATTGAGGAATTGCATGATAGATTTTGGTGCTGCCATGAATATTATGCCAGTAGGAGTAATGAAACAACTAGGCATGTGGGTGGATACATATGAAGGAAAATGTTATGCAATGGATACCCGACCTATTCCTATGGTTGGTATAATGAAAGATGTAGAAGTCAAGTTAGCTACTTACCCTCAAGTAGCTTACAATATTGATATAATAGTGATAGACACCCCTCCTCAATTCAGTATGCTTTTATCAAGGCAATGGATGACGGCTATTGGTGGAAATGTCTAGTTCGATCTATCTTATGCAACCATTCCTTTGAATGGCCAAGAAGTGAAATTGTATAGGGAGCCGAGGATGAATCAACTCATTGATTGTGTGCCACAAGACCAAATCAATCGCTTTTGTGATGTGGATTTTGGGAGTTTCAAAATAGAACCTGCACATCCAGAATTGACTAATAGTGATCCTATGGAGAAGTAAGCATTTGTACTGGTGAAAGCTATAAAATCTTTCAGACCATATCTTGTTGGAGCAAAGGTAGTTGCTTATGTTCCTCATGTAGTTGTCAAGGATATTCTGACATAGTCTGAAGTAACAGGTAAAAGATGCAAATGGATTAACAAAATCCAAGAATTTTACTTGGAGATTCAAATTACTAAACTAGTTAGAGGTCAGGGTTTGGATAAATTAATGGTAGAGGCAAATATTGAAGCAAATCAAATTTGCAATGTAGAAGAAGAAGATGTAATTGCAACCATTGAGCATACTCAATGGTATACAAATATCATGTATTATCTTAAATATATTGAGTGTCCAGAAGGATTGAATGATAATAAAAAAAGAACGCTGAAGTTGTAGGCATCTAAATATGTTTTTATGGATGGGGATTTATTTTGGAAAAATAGGGATGGTGTATTATTGTTGTGTCTGGATGAATTTCAAGCTAAACATGTTTTGAGTGAAATGCACGAAGGGGTTTGCGAAGGACATTACTCAGCAAAAACAACTGCTCATAAAATCCTTAGGGCAGGGTATTATTGGCCTAAGATTTTTAATGACTCTTTTGCATATGTGAGAAAATGCGAAGCTTGCTAGAAGTTCTCTAGAAAACTGAAATATCAGGGAGCTTTGCCATTACGACATTTGCAGGTTGATGCCCCTTTTCATCAATGAGGAATTGATTTCGTCAGAGAGATACAAGAAAAATCAAGTGGTGGACATAGGTGGATATTGGTGGCCACTGATTATTTTACCAAGTGGGTAGAGGCCATCCCAACTAAACAAGCTACAAGTAAGGTGGTGACACAGTTCCTGATGGATAATATAATTACTAGATTTGGTACACCAGTGAGGTTGATTACTGACAATGGGATGTGTTTTAGATCAGATGAATTTAGAGGCTTCTGTAACACATATGGTATTGCCATCTCTTATGCAGCTCCTTATCATCCACAGGCTAATGGACAAGCAAAATCTAGCAATAAGAGTTTCCTGAAGATTATAAGAAGGATGCTAGGTTAAAAAAAGAAGGCTTGGGATTCAAAATTAAGACTGGTTGTATGGGATGATAGAATTATGGTGAAGAAGGCAATTGGGAAGTCCCCATTTGAGTTAGTGTATGGAGCACAAGCTAGGATGCCTTTGCAGAACTTGTTACCAGTTTACAAGTTTGTTCTTCAGGAAGATTTGGATATTCCTAAACCCATGGAGGAAAGAATGGAGCAGCTAGCTGAATTGGATGAAATAAGGAGAGTGGCTCAAAATCAAAATATAAAGTTGCAGACATAGATGAAATATTTATTTGACAAAAAAGCAAAGGATAAGAAATTTGGAGAAAGTGATATGGTATTGATGTGGAATGCAAGGTGCCAGGAAAAGGGAAAACATGGGAAGTTTGAAGCCTTATGGCTAGGGCCTTTTGTGGTGATTGGAAAGAAAGGTGAAGACTCATACTATTTGCAGAATATGGCTAGTGAGGATCAGGAATTTCCTATACATGGGAAATTTCTAAAACATTTTTTCTCTTGAAATAACATAGAGGATTAAGGGTTGCCAGTGCATGGACAACTCTTAATGATCCTCTTTAAAATTCTTTTCCATGCATAGTAGTTTAGGAAATAAAAGGAACATGATTTGTAAGTACCTGGACAATCCTGATTTTCCTTCTTTTAAAATAAATTCTTCCATGTATAGTAGTATAGGGTCTCATTCATTGCCATTGCCATTTGTTTCATTCTGCTCACATGTTCCATCACTTTGAGTTTGGTCTACTCACCTAGAAATCTAAGTCCTTGTAATGATCTTACTATAATTCATCCCCAGATAGAGCCATTGTTAGAACTATAAAATTTTGAATTTTTTACAGTCTATTGCATTCAAGAGTTCCAGCATTGAGTCCTTATCATAAGCATAAAATTCCCTCTTTGTATTGTCTTGCTTATTTTCTGTCATAAAATCCATTGAATCCATCAAGTCCTTCATTTTTCATTAAAAGACCCGAATCAGCAAGACATAGTAAAATTCTCCCCAACTTGATTTTTCACTAATGTATGTTTGTTGCACACTATCAGTAGGAAAAATTTCTTTTTTTGGCAACAAAAGGAGTCATTTCAGCAAAGGGAGTCATTATCAGAGTGAAGTCATAGCGAATACATTGTGTTTCACTGACTAGTGCATGTGGGAGTATATCAGTCAAGCTAAACATGTTCGGGAGAACGTCTTGGTGAACTATTTTTGCTTGCCGATAGGCATCTATAAAAAATATATTGGCATATGTTGGGGCATCGATGTAATGTTAGGGTGAATGCCATATGTCATACTGACTAATGCATAATGGGGTTGTTTCAGCCAGACTAATTGGTATCAGCATGAACTCATAATGAAATCATTTTGTCTTACCAACTAACTTGCAAACAAATGTCTCGGTAAGACTTATGTGCATTGGGGAAGGTCATAGTGAAGTGGCTTTTTTTGACTAAACCAAGTTCAAGGGTATTCAAAATTTGTCGGTGAGAAGCTATAGAGTCTTGCTGAGTTAAAAATTATGCCGATAAGAGATGTGCATCACGAGGAAAATAATTTTTTGATATGAGCTTCACCGAGGTTTAAAAGATATTCTGACAGAATACTTTGAGGTGAGTCTTGCCGAATGGAGTAATATGGAGAAGTGATTTTGGTAAGACATTTGGTATCGATATATGGTCATGGAAAACTTTTGTTGTCTCACCAAACAACATGCGGGGGTCACTCTGTCGACATAAAATTTGTGATGTCTCACTGAATGACATATGGTTTTTGTTTCGCCCAAGTTAAAGGTTTTTAGTAGAATGTCTTGGCGAGTGTTTGTAGTCTTGCTGATAAAGTTGAATGTGTGGCTTTCGGTGGGAGTTTGCTCATGTCTCAAAAATTTAGGGTGGATGAAGGAGTATCTCAGAGAAACATAAAACTATCTACATAAAATCTCACCAACTTTGAAAGTCACAGCAAAGCAGGTGAAATGAAGATTGCATCGGCAAGAGTACAAATGTGTCTCGGCAATCCAAGGTAAATGAAGACTTTCGGTGAAACAGGATGAAGTCTGTGAGAGGTCTCCCCAAAATTTGTAGGTTACAGCGAAGAGCATAAAGATAAAGGATTTTGGTCAGTGTGAGAATATTAATGTCTCAGTGACTTGAAAATGCTTTGAAGAATACATATTGGTATGGCACCATGAAGTCTATGTGACATCTCCCTAACTTGGAATTGTCACAGTGACATGAAAGACAGAAGCGTGAGTCATCAAGTTGATTCCAGGTTTCAGTATGACCATAGAATGTCTTGGCGAATGGTTAAGTAAACGTTGAAAAGGGATTTCACCCCATATTTGAAATTTTCTCATCGATAGGACATTTGATGCGACAGTGCCAATTCAAAGGAGGCTTCATTCATGCTTCGTTAATGGCGTGATGGGATAAAACAGTAATGTTTTAATCAATTCCTCATTTCTGAATTGATTGTTGGTGAATTGCATGTTGAATAGAGAACTGAGACATTTTTTTAGTTTGAGGAGCTCAAGCAGAATACTATAAGTAATTGCATCGTTGGTTTTCACATTTTGATTCTGTAAGCTTGAAAAATGGAGTCTTCTGGTTCTGGAAAGGGTAAGGGTAGAAAGCTTGGTGAGAGTAGTTAGTCAAAGGGAAAGAAACAAAACAATGATACAGAGCATGAAGGCATTGAACAAAGGTTGAATCAAGACCTTATTGATCAATTACCTGGTTCAGGGCCTAAAGCTAGAAGGTCCGCACAACTTAGGGCAGAAGTTGATAAGCTGCATGATAAATGCAAGTTTATAAGTGATGTTTGGACTACTGTAAGAGGGTATGAGCTTTTCAATTTTCACTACCATAGGAGGAACCATTTTGAGCCAGTCTGTAATCCATGGAAGTTGAATGTAGGGAAATTGGTGTGCCCTAATGTATTCGTTAATGCTGAATTGGTAAAATTTCTTGCTGATCATTATAATCCAAAACATAAAGCTATATGTGATCCTTCTAGAAAACCACAGATACATGTGTCAAAAGAAGGAATTGGTGAAGTTTTCAAATTGGAAGGGTTTTGCAATGAGGAAATCAATTGTGAGGAGTTGCAAAAGGAATTTTCAAGAATGGATACAAGTTAGAAGGGTTGGAGTTTACCAATTCACAGGGTTAAATAGGGTAATAAGCTAGAACCTATGGAAGATAGGGAGGGGCCTCCCTATCATGTAGATTTGTTTGAACCATATATGAAATACACATATTTTTTCAGTGTGTCAGGTGTTAGGGATGGATGTCCCGGAATTCATGTCAATGGTGCCAATGGTTATCATAGCAGATATTCAATATCACAATTCCAGGCCATTTGATTATGCTTCATATATTTCTAAGGAGCTTGATTTAGGATTGATGGATATAAAAGGTGGAGCTTCTATTGTTCATCTCAGAAATTATTCATTGTTGATACACTTAGTGCTATATTTCGAACATGAGTTAGGGGTATGGCCTCCAGAGATGAGAATTTCTCAGATTGGCAAGAAGGGTGAAGCATTGCCTGTTTAGTTGTGGAATACTATTTGGGATAGCAGGTTTGCTGGTTCTAGTTTTATTCATTTTGAAGAGAATTTTGTAAAAACATTGTATAAATTGTATCATTATCCTTGTAATTATTCATTGACTGATGAGATCAAAAGATTCCTTCGGCCTAAAGACTTCAATGGGCCTATTGATCATAACTGGGGAGATTGGTATTGTTTGGAGGGAGCTACAGTAATTGGAGTATATGGATTTGAAGATGCTCCTTTTATTTTGCCAAGGATAGTTCCAAATAGGGTTGCATATTTGGAAATTGTTAGATAGATGGATTATTGTAGTGTGATGCATTTCAGTTCCTTTGGGAAGCAGGATTTTATACCTAGTACTTTGTGTTTTGGTGATTTCATTGTATTGGATAAAGAGGGATATAATTCAATTCTTGATAGACTGTTGCATTATAATATGAAAAGAGGACCAACTAGGAAAAACTTTGACCTTGAAGGATATATCAATTCAGCCAAAGAAAGGATTAACTTTGGAGGGTATCAGCATGTACCCTGTCCTTTTGATGATATGATCAGAAATTTGGATGAAGATGAAGCAGAAATGGTAGTTGAAAGATATAACCAGGGGTGACAAGATATTGAGCTATTGTCTTCTAGAGATGAGGAAACACCAAGAGCTAATGTGCCATAGGGAAAAATAGAAAAGGTATCTAGGATGAGGGCTTAGCAGTATGTCTGCCCAGTTAGAGAACAAAGTGTTGAAAGTGGAGATGTTGATGCAAGGCACATGGAATATAGATCATTTGTCTCTGATGATGAGTTTATACCTTCCCCAGAGTTCAAGGCATTCTTGTATAAGTAAAAGGGGAAGGAAATAAGGGAGAATGTTGATGATGTTACTTTAGGAA
This sequence comes from Sequoia sempervirens, assembly GCA_007258455.2. NCBI lineage: Eukaryota > Viridiplantae > Streptophyta > Pinopsida > Cupressales > Cupressaceae > Sequoia > Sequoia sempervirens. The sequence continues at coordinate 29,448 of VDFB02283265.1, forward strand.
ATGAGATACAATTGGTGGCTCAATTGAGAAGATGTGTGGTAATGTAATGACAGATATGATTCCTGAAGTGGGGAGGAAAATGTTAGAGCGCTAGTGTCATGATCTTTCCTGGCCTTGATTTGAACTCTGCATTGGTCTTTGATAGTTTCTTGAAGGGTAGTAATGCTACTCACAAGCTTGATAAGGAAAAGGTGACAGAAGTATATGCAGGATCCAAGTATAATATTGATGAGGGATCATTGATGATATGGGCTTTGTACCCATCCCATAGGAAATCAGTGGTAATTGGTATAGAGAAGGCATTTGGCCATGTCATGACTCTTAAAGTTGGAGAAGTTGATCTTGTTGCTACTGCAGATATTGGGGTAAATATTGCAAAGTTGAATAAAGCACAAATTTAGTTATTGATAAAAGAAAGAGAAATGTACAAAGCAAATAATGAAAATTTGTTGAGAGAAAATGATTGACTCAGATTTGGTTGGTGTTTCAATGGGGACAACCAAAGTAACCACTCATGGAGAAAGCTCTCAGGAGAAAGACCACTAGGTAGGGTCAAGTGCTTATTCTCAGGGAAGGCATGAAATTGTCAAGAAGAGGTAGGATCATTTGACATCCTGGTTGAATAAATTGTGGGGAAGATACACTCATACTCTTGTTGCATTGAAGGAGCACACAAGGATGGATGGATGAACCATGGAGAAGTTTCATGAGTTGGCTCAAAGTGATGAGGCTAGTAGTTCTGCACTTGAAGCTGCAAATCATATAATCAATTGCCATCAAAATTTGTATGATGAATTGCAATGGGATGAACAGGGGTTAATTGCAGCTGCTGAGAAAACTATGATTAAATTCTCTGATGATAAAGGTGAATTAATAGAAGCCACTAGGTGGAAAAATGAATGTGAGTCAATGCTGAATGAAATTATGAAGACAACTTCAGCAGAGGATACAACATTGGAATAAGTGAGCAAGCAAAATGAGGAAATGGTCAAGATGGAAATTAGGATCCAGAATGTTGTTGGAGATGCAGACACATATGAGCATCAGGATTATTTGGACCACCTCAATAAGGATCACTTATGGCTAAATAGAGCCTAAATATTCTCTATCTTTTGTTTTGTAATTTGTATTTTCTATTTCCTAAAGGATGCGTCCTTTTGTATTCTCAATGTATAAATGTCCATTTTGAAAATAATATGCGGATATAGGTAGAATAGGATAGAGAATAGAAAATACGGTGGAACACCATGTTTCACAGAGCTGAGACTCTGATGTATGTTTTTGAAGCCATGGAGATATCAATGAAAATAATCTGATTTGTTGGTGTATTCTGGTGTTAATTGTTGTGTAGTGCCTATTGAAAGAATTATTTATGTTGTCTCTAAGATTGATGTTTCTTGGTTATCTAATTCAACATAACATGTTTATGTCTGGTTTATCAGTACGTATTTTCTGTATCAGTGTGATTGGTTGATAGGTTCTTGCAAGGAAGGATTAAATCCTTTTAATTAATCATAGTAATCAAGGAATTTCATTTAGATCAGTAAGGAGAACTTAATAATCACCATCTTGCATGTTTATACTAGTTATAAACAAAATATGCCAAACAATTTGAATGACCTCCAGAAAGAAGTTAGTTGTTTTAGATTTCATTTGACTCTATCTACTATATAAGGCACTGGTCTCACTGTTTCGATCATTTAGTTTCATTCATACTTTTTTACATCTGTTAACTGAGCATATTAGGGTTTAGTTTTGAATACTGGTATACAATTTATACCAAATTTGTTTTATTTTGTCCATTTCAATTTTCCATTGTGGACAAATCATGGCATGAAGAGAAGGTCGATAGTCAAGTATTCCTCATTTGTTACAAGTATACCCGCCTAGGTTTAGAAACACCTGAAGAGTAGAAGGTTTAATTGTTTCAAACCTTGTTCTATTACCCTAAAACGTTGTGAAAGCTTGGCAACCTTTCATGGTTCAAACCTGCGTTTTTTAGAGCTAATAGGTGCTTCTTTATATCTGAGATAGTTGAATCCTAGATTAAAATATGGTATTAGATGGGTAGTATAATGATAAAACTGAGCTCCATTGAACACAAATTATGAACACAATTTACTGGACTATGAATAGTGTTACAATTATAATTATTTATCCTTTACCTACCTCTGCATTAATGAAAAAGATAACAGATATTGGAAGTTCATTACATGTCTCATGTATGTGTTAGTATTTTAATTATGTTTAAGTTGTTCAAGAGCTTGATTAGGTCAAGAATATGTTTTATAAGCTCTGTTCTCTTGACACTGCTCAACATTTTCCCTACACATTTTATCTTCAATCCAGACATTTCTTAACTCCTTCCCTTGTTAGCCCTTGGTTGTTCTCAAGTGTAATGATTTTTCTATGCATCTTGTAGTCTATATGTATGATCAATCATCTCTTATGAAGCATGGATAACCTTTCATGGAATTGTTATTGTAATTAGACAATTGCCATTGTGAGAATAATCATGTAATTTGTATGGAAGTAAGTCTTTTTCATATTATTTGACTTGGTATTGTAAACTTGTCTTTGTAGGATTCTCTAGGTGGGAACAACAAAACTGTGATGATAGGTAGAGTTGTACAACACCATAAATCATTTGGTATTATCAATATATTGCTTATAGAATACTTTGTGCAAGTAAAATGGAATGTGCAATGACAATTGGTCTCGAATTCAATTTTAATATAAGTATATTATACACAAGATGGTATCTATTCTATGATTTAAAGAACCCAAAAATAAGAAAATTAATAGGTTCCATTTGTTTACTTTCTCTTAGAAACTTGTTTAATCGGCGAGACCCTCAGAATGTCTTGCTAATAACTAGTAGTGTTCAAAATTCCTGAAGAGGTCAGATCGGTGTGACATTGGATCTGTCTTGCTGATGGAAGTCATCGGCAAGACATGGACTATCAAAGTGAGTTTTCTATCCTGTGTCCATGATTTATCTCTCACTGATGGGTTGGCTTCAGTGGTCATTGCAAAGAGTCTCCGCAATGGTACATTTCAACGATTTTTTTTCAAAATTGCATTGTTTCGTTGCAATTTTGACGAAGGCCATCGATGAATCACCGAAAAGGTCTGATGAAGTTGCTATAGCTATGATGAAAGATTCATCATAACTCCTTTCCCATTTTGTTGAAACAACAACAAACTTCTGGTGTTGATTTGTCGTAACTCCTTGCCCATTTTGTCGAAATGGTGATGAACTTCTAGTGTTGTTTTGACGCTACTCCTTGCCCATTTCGTCGAAATGACGATGAACTTCTAGTGTTGTTTCGACACTACTCCTTTCCCATTTCATTGAAATGGTGATGAACTTCTAGTGTTGTTTTGACGCTACTCCTTGCCTATTTCGTCAAAATGGCGATGACTTTTGGCATTGTTTCGACGCTACTCCTTGCCCATTTCATCGAAATGGTGATGAAATTTTGGTGTTGTTTTGACGCTACTCCTTTCCCATTTCATCAAAATGGAGATGAACTTCTGGTGTTGTTTCGACGCTTCGGAAGAGCCATTGTAATTCAATTTTGGTTGTAATTCATCGGTAGATACATGAAGTTTTCGTCGATATTCTAACGAACATTTGAGTCATTGTATGATGTCGACGACCAACAAATCTGCACTGTTATTTCTACATTTTGTCATCAGAATTTCAACGAAAAAATAGCAACAAATTTTTTTCGTCAATTCGTTAATTTTTCGACAATTGTTTGTTGAATGACTGATGAACGTTTGTCAGAAAATGGAGTCAAATTCAATAGTGTAAGTGTTTTAATAAAATAATGTTTTAGTAAGTTTTTTACTCAAAATGGTTTTTCTCATATATATCTTGTGTAATCTATAAAATATATGCTTGGATGATTATCATTTTATATATTTTAATAATGGTTAGTATCCTAAGATCCTAATTTCTAACATGGTATCAAAACAGGTTTGGCTATAATAATAATTTTTGTAAGTTATACCATTAAGTAATTTCAAAACTCTCCTAAAATCAAGTTGACACATTCAAGTAAGCATATTTCATGAAATTAGTTTGAAATTGATGTGCTTATTTCTTCTATTATCCAAAGATTATATACAAACATTTACATTTTTAACATTGAAAATAGGAAAAATTAAAGTAGAAATTTCTTTGAAATAAATGAAGCTATAACTTTTTTGGTTCATTTGAATTTTTTTTCATAGTAACTATTTTTTAGTCTTCATTTTTTTTATAAAAATCAAAAGACTTACAAAAGAATCTTTTTTTTTTCATCACCATATAATTTTAATAATTCATTGTCCTTATTTAAAATTATAAAACTATCTTTTAATAAAAGTTATAAGTTGCAACCTTTGACTTATAAAACTATCTTTTAGTGAAATGTTATAAGTCACAACCTTTGAATTGTAATAAAAGTAACTAACTTTTATAAATATGACCTTTTAAAAAAAAGTGACGTAGTGCATCGAGTTCCTGTTGTCTAGCAAAGAGCTTTTAGGTTGGCAAGGGGTTGGAGTTTTTCATTGAGTGCAAAGAACAAGAACAAATGGAATGAAAGAGTATTTGATTTGAGAAGCAAAATATAGAGGGTAGAGTTTTGTATTGTTTACTAGAACTTGTTGGAAAAATTGTATAATAAAAGCAAGAAAATATGATACTAAACATTTTTAAGTAATCCATAGTAATAGTAATTGGTCGAAAATGAATTTAATTACTTTGTAAGCTAAATTCAAATAATTACTTGAAAAAAGACTAGTTACTTATGTAAGATAAAATTTAACTAACTGCTTGAAAATGAATATAATTACTTAATAATATAAATTCAAACATTTTCTAAGATAAAATTTAACTAATTGGTTTAAAATGAATCTAATTGCCTTTGTATTAATAGTAGATTACTTTGGAGAAAACACTAAAATCAACAGTAAGCTAATACTAATTACTATAATTAGTAAATGAACATTGTCTTTGCTAAAATAATTTAGACCATGGCTAAATATTAGTTGCATTTTAAAATTAGAAAAATAATTAAGTAGTGGTAGGAAACTAATTACTTAAATTAAATAAAATCAACAAATTGTTTGAAAATACACTAACCACCACCAAATAATTTAGAAAATAAGTGCTTAAATTACTTAGCAAAAATATCTTAATAAATACCAATTTTCTTTTGAATATAAATTAAATCATTCCTAATACTAATTACTTTAATTACTAAATGAACATTACCTTTGGTAAATAATTTAGACCATGGCCAAATATTAGATGCATTTTGAAGTTAGAAAATTAATTAAGTGGTGGTAGAAAACTAATTACTTATATTAAATAAATTAACTAATTGTTTGAAAACATATATACCATTACTAAATGATTTAGAAAATAAGTGCTTGTTAGTTTGCAAAAATATTTCAAATAATACCAATTTTCTTTTGAATATAAATTAAATGATTACTAATTATTTAGGAATATGAATTATAAGTTGATAATTTTGAAAATAAGTACAAATTTTACTTTGCATGAATAAATGACATTAATTAGTTTTTATAATTACACATTGAATTACTTTTGTGAAATAAATTGTTAATGAAATTACTGATGGGAAGGTGATGTCAGTTGGGTTATTTTTTGTAGGTAAGCGGAGTGGGTCCCATTTAGTGGAAAATGAATATTTTGGTGGAAAAGGGGCTCCAAAGGTTGCGTGTCCTACACATTCTCCAGCGTCCTTCTCTAAAAAGGGAAATATCGGGGCTGAAAAGTCTGGGACAAGCCTGTCATCTGGTGGTCTTGATGGGACTCCTAATGGTTCGGGCCTTGGGAATGATAAGAAAAATGATGAGTTCTTGTTGAACTCATCTCTTAAATGGATGAATCTATTCGGTAGGAAACCCAAAGGTAAAAGTACCTCTCCTCTTATGCCTTTTGTTGCTAATGCGAAGACTGGAGAATACTCTATCTCTGTCCCAGATTGTATTGTTGAAAAGAGTGTTTCAAATATGGATATGTCTTTGTTGGGTAAATTTGTTGGACCATAGCCTCATATTGAGCTGGTGCTCAAGTTTGCTTTACGTTTTTGGAGAACTAAGGGACAAATTGATGTGGCTTCAATGGCCAAAGGTTTCTTTTCTTTCACATTCAACTGTGAAGATGATTTAGTGGAAGCACTGATGGGTGGCCCCTGGTTTATTGGGAAGTCCTCTTTGATGTTGAAAAGGTGGGAACCTGGTTTTAACCCGAAGTCATGCTCCTTCTTAGCCGCCTTGGTCTGGGTTAGACTTCCTAGTCTCCTTCTTGAATTCTTGGATGAGGAAGTGTTTAAAAGGATAGCAAGTACTTTTAGGTGTTTGTTGTTGATTGACCAAATGACGACATCTAGGAAGCATCTTGTTTATGCTAGATTCTATGTGAATGTGGAACAATCAACTAATCTACCTACTATGGTCAAGATCAATTCTAAGTTTGGGGTTTGGGAACAAGCAATTGAATTTGAGTCAAATCCTTTTGCTTGCTTCCATTGCAAAAATGCTAGCCATTGGGAAAAGAAATGTCCTCTCAAAATGTCAAAGTAGGTGTTTAAACAGTGGAGAGAGAAGGAGAAGGCTCCAGAACAGACTTTAGATTCCTTGGAGAAAGGGGGGTCTACCCTTATTTTTGAAGCAGTGGCTAAGAAACCTGTGGAAATGGTTTTGACATTGGTTGCAAAGGTTGGAATTCCTAAGGGCTAGGTGGATTTGGTAGTTCCAAATCAGGAGTAGGAGCAGGGAGGTGAGGTTAATATTTCCTCCCTTATTCGTAATACAATGGAGTCTCTTGAAGAGATTAGAGTTGAGGCTATGGTGGTAGAGAAGGCATTTGTGAATGATTGCTTGGGCTCTCCTCCTTTGGAGGCCATTCTGCTACAAGATGATGGTTCAAAGGTTGAGGGCTTGGAGGTTTTATTTGAAGTTAAGGACAATGGGGATCCTGAGGATTTGGATAATCCTCATTTTATTTTGGTATGAGGGCATAATAGAAAGAACCATTCCCCCTCACTGGGAGTTATTACTAGAAATAGGAAAAGGTCAAACTGTGGGTTTGAGCCAAGAGGTAGAGGTTGTTCTCCTGCAAATGTTACTATGGAGAGGGAGAGCCAAATGGAAATTGTTGATGGAACGCATATAAATTTGTTGGAGATGTGCTCCAAGAGCACCTCCCATAAGCTCTTATGGAGATTATTTCATAGAATATGAGAGGGTTAAATCACCCTCATAAGCATGATCTTCTTTCTAATTTGGTAAGAGATCATCGCCCTGGTATTGTTTTAATACAAGAAACTAAAATGGGAATAGATAAATTATCTAAACTAAAGAACAAGATTTTTAAGGACCGTGGTATGCATTGCTCTGATGTAGTGGGTGCATCGGGATGGATTGTGACTTTTTGGAATCTTAAGTTGATTTAGGGGGTTGAGGTGTTCAATGATTGTAACCATGTGGCCACCTCTTTTATTAATTTTCATGATAAGTTCTCTTGGACTCTGTCAAATATTTATGCTCCTAATGGTAAGAGTGCTAGAAAAAGTTTTGGGAGAGCCTTGGTTCCTTCAAAGTGATGCATCATGTTGCTAATTGGTTGGTTATGGGGGATTTTAATACACCCTTGCATGATGGTGATAAGTTGGGTGGTTCACAGAGTGTGGATGATATAGTAGATATGATCTAATGAACCTTATCAATGATAATGATCTTCTTGACCTGGATCTCAAAGGTGCTTCTTTCACTTGGTCTAATTGACATGTGGGATATGCTCTTATCTAGGTCAAGATTGAATGTGCTCTTATTACCCCTGATTGGTTGGTCTCTTATTCTTGTTTTCTCTCAACCTTCACAAGACTGGGATCGAATCATTTCCCTTTGTCTTTATCAGTGGACCTGTTGGGTGGGAAGAAAACTTTTCTGTTTAGATTTGAGAAGATGTGGACCTTTCATCTTGATCTCAATAATTTGGTTCATGATTGGTGGAACATTCAAGTGGATGGGTCAGCTATGTTCAAAGTTGCTCAAATGCTTGCCAATGTGAAGAATAATGTTAGGAAGTGGAATCAGACTTCTTTTGGTCACATTTTTTTGGATAAGGAGGAGGTTACTAAGGAACTTCAAGCTATGCAACAATCTATCCAAGTGTCTAGGTATGATCAAGCCTTGGCTTTGAAAGAAAATTCCCTCTCCAAATTGCATAATATTGTTGCTAAGGAGGAGAAATTTTGGAAGCATCGTTCTTGGATTATGTGGTTAAAAAGTAAGGACAAGAATACTAATTTTTTTCACCTCTCTACTCTAAAACACATGGCTTCTAACCATATTAAGGTATTCAATTTCAATAATCAAGTTTTGGAGAAGGATGTTGATTTATAGCTTGCGACATCCTCCCACTTCTCTAACCTACTTGCGGTGGAAGGGGAGCTTGATTTGGATTGTTAGGAGGATATTCTTAGGGATATCTCTCATATCATAAATGATGATGTTAATAAGCAGTTGGTGTGTATTCCTATAGTGGAGGAGATTAAAAGTGTTGTTTTCTCTTTTGAAGGTAATAAAGTGTTGGGATTGGATGAATTCCCTATGTTATTTTTTCAGTCCTTTTGGGAAATTATAGCCAAGGATGTTGTGGCTGCTACTAAGTAATTCTTTCAAACTGGTAATATTTTGAAGGAATTGAATTCCTCTTTTATTGTCCTTGTGCCTAAGAAACCAAGTGTTGCTTCCTTTGATGAATTTCATCCTATTAGTTTGTGCAACTCGATTTATAAGATCTACTTTAAGGTGTTGGTGATTAGACTACAAAGGGTTCTGCCTCTTATCATTTCTCCTCAACAAAATGGTTTTGTGGCTGGTAGGAAAATGTTGGATTCTATTCTCTTTTTTCATGAGAATATTCACTCTTTAACTATTAATAATTATGTTGGGTTTATTCTGAAGTTTGATTTGCTTAAAGCTTATGATAGAGTTGACTAGGGCTTTCTTTCTAAGATTATGGTTTCTTTTGGTTTTGGGGAGAAATTAGTGGCTCTTTTTCTCCAACTTATTTCCACCCCTCGGTTCTCAGTTCTTGCCAATGGATCTCCATCTCCTCTCTTTGATTTCTCTAGGGGTTTGAGGCAAGGAGATCCTATATCTCCTTTTCTATTTATTATCATGGTGGAATATTTGGGTCATCTCATCCTGAGATTTATTAACTCTGGTTTAATGTTTGGATTGGCTCCTTCCTCTAGTAATCTCATTTGTTCCCAACAATAGTTTTTTGATGATTCTCTTATGCTCAAGGAGTCCTCTATTAAGAAGGCCAAAGCTATTAAACTTATTTTATAGAGATATGAGGTTGCTTTAGGGAAAAAGGTTAGCTTACCTAAGAGTGTTATCTTCTTTCTAAACACTCTAGTCCACAAGTAGATTAAAATTGCTAGAATCCTGCAATGCCAGATTGGTGAACTTCCTACATCTTATCTAGGTCTTCCCTTGTGCTCCAATGTTCCTGAATCATTTTGGAATGGGTTGATTGATAAATTCAATTCCAAA